>LUCH01018078.1:0-19016 GCA_013368495.1 Paragonimus heterotremus
TGTTTCAGTAGTTAGTCTTGGATTATAGAAGAGCCGATAATGGTGCACGCTTTGTCCCCTAATTCCTGATAATAAGCGGAATCTTAATGATTTAACTGCACAAATATAGGATTGATTGGATAATTTGCACTAGTCTAGTGGAACAGTTTTGTAGGAGCAAAGTAGATTCAAATATGAACGATTATACACTGATTAGAGTTGTCAACGATCCGTATACCATTAGAGCATTGGGTGCTAGGAGAGCAAGAGAAGGTTTTATGGGCTACTGCCATTTTTTCCTTGAATATTTTTACTTGTCACTTACACACAGCATAGACAACTGCAATGACCCGTCAAACAGGTACTGACTTCTTTTCATGACTGCAAAAAGTCCCATTGTATAGAATTTCTCTTCCACACTGTAAGTCTACTTTTGTCTTAGCCACGTAAGCAAAATACACCTAGTTAAGTTGGTAAAACCGTCTTACTCAAGAATAAACCCGAGTTTAGCGTTGACATTTCAAGGATTTACTCCGAGGTACATAACAGTGATTATGAAAATAGTGATAAATGGATTGGATTCGAGCTTCCATTTTCAAGTGTTGATTAATCGACTATCTTGGGTGAATTTTACTTGGAGTTTTCTTTTACACTTCCATCGGTCCAACCTTTGCTGTGATAAGTTCGTATTCACAACCCACCTGACCCACAAGCACTGCAAATGACAGTGGCTCAGAGGTGAGGCAATCACTCTCCTAACAAAACCCCTGAACAACGCATCACAAACTCCGTCTTGGATGACACCTCCGTCACGTAAAGTAAAGCGCACCGAAGACGACTGTCGGTATCAAGATAACGGGTTCGTCATGGATACCGGTACAGAAAATATAACTGACGGATAGGAAGCAATACTTGTGAAGGATTTTTTGTTCAATTTTCTGGTAGATGGTGTTGGCATCATTATTCTGGCCTTCTGTAGGCGACACTATCGGTTTTCGAAAGCTACCGGTTGGGGTTGCTCAAATTGGTACGTTTTGGACCGAGAGATTGCTTGTATATGGATACGGTTGTTAAAGGAGTCTAAGTATGCATCATAGCAACCGACCATCTAACGAAATAAATTCAACCTTGAAGTGGTTGTGAATCTGGTAGTCACTAGTTCGACTGTTCATTTGTCCTACTGAACGACTTCTAGAATTTCTACCATTAAATCCTAAAAGAAAACAGCAATTTTTGAAATTAGAGCTGATTGGCTGTTGAACTCTAATGGATATTATGGAAATAATAACCAACTGACTTGGTCAATCAGTGCAACACGTACTCGACCAGATCCGCATTCAGCGTACGAGTATGTCTAAATTCGTGCGTTGTACAAGTTTGAAAATACGTGATATTTTTGACAACAAACTCAACCTATCGGAGTAGTTTCAACTTAATTGAAGGTTTCTACACGTTAGGTATGGCGAGCACAGATCGCAATTACGTTTTTCCCGTTAAGTGGCATCGAGAGAGTAAACGGCCGGACATCAGCATGTAATCGTATATATTACAAAATAGCATGCAACAAAGATTAAGGAATGAGACAATGAAAAATATGAGATTCTCTCTGCTCGGTACTTCTTTAGTGATACGATAGGCATCAATAAGCCCACGCTGTGAAAGAGAGGACAGATTATGAGTAGTTAAACAGGTAGGAACTCCGACGGACGGTGTTCGATATGCACCATGCGTTTCTGTCGCTAGGTTTGCTGTGCCGTGCTTAATCTTGCTTGCTTCCGTAAATGCACACCTCGACGGTGCGGTGGTGGTTAAATGTAGGAGGCAACACTGCATTCTATTTGGATGACACAGACGTAAGTTGTCACTTGTAAAGCGACCGGAATCTGCTTTATCTACCGGCCTCAGACACCTGTCTCAACAGAAAATGCTGTATATGTAGTCTAGCAGTAAATCAGAAGTTAGATGAATCAAAAACCAAGTCCCTATGTCAGGATAGCTTCTGTAGATTGCTGGCCTCCCAGTTTACATTTGAAGATAAAATTTTCTTCTGTTTTAATGGGGATTCTGTACGGGTGTTGCAGATCAGTCCAACTGACAACCACATGATCAGGACTTTTCTGTTAGGTTGAAGCCCCTTACATCATTGAACCAACTGGAAATGGTTTTTAATCGTTGACTGTCCTGTTCACGGGTCTATCAATTGGGTTGAACAAAGCGGTTCTGGTTATTCATCTCTCGACATGATCGGGCAAGTTGAACACCATTCACATAAGGTTGTGGCTGAGCGCCTAGATATGACTGTTCGGTCATGTTTATCATGATGTAACTGACGTTTCGGCTACTACGTTAGCCTCACAAACTCGATGGCCTGAGTGAAAAGTTCGATCCGAACTAGGATACTTACAACTAGTGACTTTTAATAATAGTGAGACTTGAATATGGTGTTTCCTTTCGAAATGGAACGGCCGAAAAGAGTTTAAGGATGGAGTTGTAATTGAGTGTGTGAAGCTGATGAGTAGCAGGGGATTTTGATTTTTCATATAGATTGAACATCACTTACAATTGATGGTAGATGTCGTATTCCCATAGACTTTCCAGTCGGCCCCCTTCGAAAAGCAAAAGTACTAGACTCGAGTTTCGCTCTTATGAGAGCTCGTCAGTAGTGCATCTCCTCGCCACTGCCGGGACTAGAACCACGGACACGCTGTTCATCAGGCAACCGTGTTTACCACTGCGCCATTCACCTCACATTAGACACGAGCGAATTATCATATGTGAACGCTCAACCATTTTCGCTTGTGACTAATGATCAGGTTGTCCGATCGTCTCGATAGCAGACACGGTTACTATCTGTTAACTCCAATCGATAACCCCGCGATTAGGACTTCCTAGAACAGGTCGAAATCTCCGATCTCATTAAACCTGCTAGGCGATATTTTAGATTACTGATGAGTAGTCGGGGGTTTGGTTCATTTCAAGTTGAACCTCACCCACAATTGATCGCAGCTTTCGCATTCTCATAGAATTTCTAGTCGGCCCCTTTCGAATCTATATGAAAACCAAAATCCCCTATTACTCATCAGTAATGCCATTTTTACCGTTTACCTGTTCATCCCCTGCTTAAATCTTCAGAAGTTGTTCAAATTCATCAATAAAAATAGTTATTCGTTGGCCGTCTGTATAGTCGAACACACCACCAACACCCGTAGCACGTACATT
Organism: Paragonimus heterotremus; assembly: GCA_013368495.1. Taxonomy (NCBI): domain Eukaryota; kingdom Metazoa; phylum Platyhelminthes; class Trematoda; order Plagiorchiida; family Troglotrematidae; genus Paragonimus; species Paragonimus heterotremus. The sequence goes on from LUCH01018078.1 coordinate 3,199, forward strand.
TGTGCAGACGACTGTAAACTATCTTTCAGACCTAATGATATGGTGGTCTTACAACTCTATTGTTTCATTGATTAAATGACTATTTCTGTCTTTCTTCTACCATTCCTTAAACAGAACCACCAGAAGTTGTTTGACGACTTCGTCAAGGAATAACCAGGGAACAGCATCGAATGTAAACAGTAGACAGAGGTAAGCCCTTCTCCATCGGCTAGATGACAGTATTACCGTCGACCAAAGAAAAAGTTATGACGGCATTCAACAAAGTGGAATAATCACACGGATTGACTGTTATTAGCACGTTCATCTTGCATACACTTCATGTCCCCTTGTGTACCTCACACCCATTCTATGACAACCTGAGTTCTGATCGATCGCACCTTCATCGACTGACGGCTCTTACATTCACGCACTTAAGAATGACGCTACCGCCTGTAGAGGTTAGAATGCAGTGTGTGCTTTTATTGAGTCACGTGTTCCCTTTACCGCCGTTATAGTCTATATGGCTTAATGTTGATTGCGCCCGAATAGGAACACAACACATTTTCAACAAAGCGGTTATACCACGAAAACTGGTAGATGCAAGCATTTCGTATTAACACGTCAGTTCCAAACTTACAATAACACGGGTGCGTATTTTTGTAACCAGCAACTTCATCAGTACAGAAATAAGACATATGTTGCGATATGTTAACACTTCGTTTACTCTCATCAGCCGAAAACGTAAAACATGCGGGTTATACATATGACACACAAATAGAGATAGACAGCGTATGGACAAGTATACAGTCACACCACGTATTATGTCATCACCAGCACGACAACCCTATAGGTTGCTTCAACCACTTTTGTGCACATAGAGCCGCCTGGTGAGTTCTGATCAACATGGCTTTGCTGAAGTCCAGTAGCTCTGGGTTCTGTTGATGTAACAATATTTTGAATGATCTAAGTGGGTCAACCTGGTGATCTGTTATCATGAGGTGTCTGGCAATCGATGATGCGGGGCTTCGAGTAACAGATTCACCGGTTTCAGCTCGTTGTGTCACGAGTTGTTTTGACCAGTTCGGGACGTGTCCTGCCACTCGCTGAAATAACTGTCGATCTGTCCTGCCTATGTAAACGTCACCGCAACGGCAAGTAAACAGGCAGGCTAGGTGGGAGACAGAATAGTCAGACAGACTGCGTTCGCGATTGTGTAGAATGGGTTCTTTGGTGGTTTGAACTAAGCGTAACCGGGCAGCTGCATACGCACATTGTAATTTACTCTTGATGTATGTCAACAACTAGAGGGGTGGGTAGTCAATAAGCGGGTTAAGATAGGTCATTAAGTCCAGGGAAGGGTCAAATTCACGAACAGTTGTTTCTAATCACAGAGAGCTGACTTTAGTCGGCTGATTGCGACTGTTTCAGCAAACCGTGAGAATCTTGGAATGGAGAGACGTAACAGGACTCTGAGTGCACAAGATGGATCGATAACGTGACCAGTGGTTAGGACGTGTCTAGCGACTGAAGAAACTGGTTGTTTAGGTGTTTCAGCAACATTGCCGTCCTCCGGTAACACGGACTTGTGCACCCATTTTGGTAAATATTCCTTCATTCAGGAGCTCAAACGTCTCTCGGTCCTGCCTATGTAACTTTCTCCGCAGCTACATACAAACTGGTAAATACAATGTGAAGTGGCACCGATAGGCTGATCTCCTTTGACTGAAGGCACCGGTAACTTCTGAGTCCGAGCGATTACACGGAATTCAGCTGCATTGAAAATTCGCTTGATTGAAATCCCCAACCGTTGTGTTGTTTGCTGCATGATATAATCACCCTTAAAAAGCAGCTGTATGTAGACCTTCTTTTTATCTACAGTGACCACCTCTTCGGATGGCACTTTTTGTCTACTGTGCCTATCTATGAACCTCCTGGAATAACCATTTGACTGTAGGACAGAAGTAATCAAGTTTACCTCTTCTACAAGACTGTCGTGCGTACGGATTCGCCTTGCTCTTGTAGAAGGAGTATTCACTAGTTTTCGTTTATGTTGGACCGGTGTGAAGCTGCTGAAGTTTAAATATTGACCGGACCACGTTGTGCTATTATAATTACTAAAACTAAAAGTCACTTCTGTAACTGGGTGAATATTCTGGAGCGGAATAGAAGTAATCCATTGATGAATGAATGATTATTAATTACGGTTGACATTCGAAGAGTATGTACACTATTGTTATACTTTGCGGAAGGTTTACACAATCCTGAAAATAAGGTTAAAATCCGATGGGGACCAGCCTCATCGTATCAGATGGTGGTTAAAGACGACTGCTCATTTAAACTTTCATCAAAAATATAAGTGTACGTTCTTGCGACGAACGTTGAGTGACACACGTAGAACCAACGACGCCAAATACCAGAATCAAGTCAAGTCGCTGAAAACCGTGGTACTATTGACATAAACAATATAATGAATTACAAAGTACAATCCTGAAATCGTTTGCATTCGTGGGATAAGGTACAATGGTTGTCCGCAGTAGGCCGTCAAAGGTCCAAAAGACACGACAAGTACAAACACAGGCTACCGACAGGCAATGACGAACCGACGAAATGCGATCGGATCGGTCAAATGTGTGTCTAAATAGCCACCCTTCGAGCAGACCGATTAGTCAGTGACAGTTTCACGGCGGCCCATAGGAAGGCTGTATTCACAGGGCTGGGGAGGGTGAGAGTGATAGACAACAATGGGTTTGTGGGCAGATGAGTGAGGTTCAATGACTGAGGGAGACAGGGTGGAGAAATTAGTACTTTTAGACGCGGTTTGTGTGAATAACAATGACAGACGTCTAGTTAGATTGGTTCACGGGGTAGAGTGCGGTCGGGTCAATCGAGGGGAATTTTGACCTCCAAAAGTGTCCTACAATAGGTGATTATACAGAAGTCAAGTAATGAATCATTTATCACGTTTACTTGTATTCAGTGTTCATAACTCAGACGATTCTTAGTGAGTAGAGGTGCACATGGCCCTCGATCACTTCACGTTTGAGGCAGCCTCAAAAAGGAAAACTAGTTTTGAATATCAGAAGACGAAGTATTTTAAATGACTAAATAACTTACTAGTTGACCAGACGTCAACTGAAGTGCAGTCTCATTACTAATTGGGGACTAGATCAGCTGTCGTTGGTATGCCTACAACGCGTGGGTCCAGCAATATCACTTGGTGATGAAGTTAACCGTTGTGTACATAAGGGTTTCTCTGGTACATCTGTAATTCAACACTGTATTGTGTAATGATGCTGATGGGAGCATATGAGACCCGAGTTAAAATCTTAGTGAAGAGCTGTTCTTTTACTCAGAAGTATGACAAATAGAAGCTCTATTTCCATCAGCAGGTTGATAGAACTGTTTGACAGGGTAACTGAAGTGCAGAAAAGACATCGTGAACTTGATTAGGTCATTAGATGATGTACCAAACAGAGTATGAAAAACAACAACGGATAGCTACCATTATGATCTGTGGAGACTGAGCGAAGTTTTGCGATGAATCTGTTACAATCCTACTAGCCGTGCGTAATTAGACCACAATACTCGAGAGTGTTCACTGGATTTCTGCCACTCAGTAGGTGACCAAAATGAATGTCATGATAATCATAAACATGACTGTAAAGGGTTTGGATTGGACAAACTCATTGAGACAAAGTCAACCAGGGATTCGCGGAAGACTACGGCCAATCAGTGTCGACAAGGCGAGCAGACGGGTATGTCAGCGTGGGAACCAATCAGGACAGCACGCTGCTCCAGCGTCGGATTTTGTTATAACGAGCGTCGAGTTAAAGCAAGTTGTTTAAATGCGTCACGCGTTGAAGCAAGTTATTTAAGTGCGTCACTTGTTAAAACAAACGAGCTACTAGCGAGGTGGAGCCGACCAATGGGAAAGCTGAAGCGACAGCACCAATTGTATTTCTTCATTTTACTGATACGTCTTGTCTATAAAACAACCAATAGAAACTCAATAAATCGAGATTTGCTTTGTGCCACGAAGACTAGTTTTTGCTTTCGTTCCGGGAGGCCGCGATTCACAACAATGACCAATCTGACAAACAACGAATCAAAAAGTAGAAACCTATTGATCCAATTTAGCCAGACCACCAACGGCTGGTAAAGCAAATAAGCAGGCGTTAGGATAAAAGTATGTTGACTATCTGCAACTGGCTGCATCTGTGTCTCAGTTAGTCTAAGTTTTAGTGTCAGTTATCCAACGGTGAAATTTCCGACCTTTTAGCGTGGCTTCTTAGCTCAGCTGGTACAGCGTTTGCCGCGTTGAATCATGGTGTTTATGCCGCTGGTTCGAATTCAACTGAAGCCCTGACTTTTCACAACTGGGTCTCATCTAAAAATTGTTACGGGGGCCATATTTTCCTTCCAAAATCGCCTCTTTCCTCGAGAAAACGACTATACCCAATCAGAATGAGCTGAACTGTCCAGAACAGTCGAAAGATGACCTTGGTTATTTATTTACCTGTCCTACCTTGATTCTGCTATGTTCATTGGTGGATTAGTGACATCAATCACTATTTTCGGTAACTGTCCTTTTATTTTCTGATTCGAGAACGTTTGTAGGTCGCTATGCACTATATAAATACCTTACAATTTTCTCCTTGTTACACATGGTTTTGGAGCGGATCAAAGCTGTTTTTGCCCACCTCTTTTTGTTTGTCTTGGGAGCATAGTACGGGGACAGTCGCGGTATTTTCGAGACCGAGATTTTCCGAGTTAATTATTACCAGAAGGAGAGTCCGATTTTTGTCAAGCGCACTACTATATCGATGACGAACTGGCGTATTCTTTCGGGGGTTCACAATATCAATATACTCCGGTCATTTTAATTCAACACTCTGACAAAACGATTAGACACATCGTGGGCAAAGGGTAGAAGTAAGCTGGGACTCTAACTTATCTATGCTTGCTTCAACTCGACTGTTAGTTCAACAGTTGAACTGAATAGTTTAGCAACTTGGTGCAACTTACAAGCTAGCAAACCTCCAATTGGAGTCTATGGGTTGACGCCAAGACAGTAGGCCAATTGAGCCAAAACGCTGCCACCTGGAATTGGTAGGCATTCCCCTTTTCAATGCGACCTAAGAAGCACCATTCTGTTTTACGGAAAAAATAAGGTCCTTCTTCAAAACGGAGTGATATGAAACAGTTCAGTGTCTGAACATCAGTCGATGTGTTCACCACAATTTACTACGACCAGCCAACTCACTTTCGAAAATGCAGCTACCTCCTATGCGAATAACCGGCGTCTGTCTTTGATATATCTGCTGTAACACACTTCAGCCTCCATAGGGTCAATAACGCTTTCATACCCATGCCTATCTAGAGTAAACTTGTTACCATCATTAAAACAAGTGAAGCCTACTAGATGAGTCCGAAAAACATAGCTCATCCCGTGTTTACTGCCAATTTGACGAAGTGACTTAATTTATTTGTTCATAATTCAACAATAGGGGTTAACACTAATTGCCCTTGTTCTTATAGATACCTTAAGGCAAAACATCAACTTGAGATCTAGAAAACTCCCTACTATTTTGAAAATCAATAGGGATGTTTGTTGTTTACGAAGTTTTGAAAAGACGATTCCGCGTTTCTTCCGTTTGTTCGCCAATAGATCGACAGTCTTTCAAACCGCGCGGATCTCTGGACTACCCTCAAACGCTCACCTGAATGTATTGGAACACCATAAATGTTCCCTTTTAAATCGGCCAGCTCACTTTCTGGAAGTATGACTTGGACAGAGGAGTGGATATTGGCGGTCACGTACGGCCTGGTCGCATGACAATAATTTCATACTCAGACCAAGGGCAATGCGACCTACCAACCACAACGCAAACTTAGCGATAACGCGCATGTATTTCACTAGCATCCACGTAACTGGATGACTTTGGGCATACACTGAGTCAACTTGTTAGTATCGTAACGTCCCATTGTGGCTGAGTAACTTTGTCGCAGACATTATCCATCAATACGCAAAGAGCCTATTAACAACGTTAAACCCGGTAGTTTTTAGTAGAAATTTGCCCGTTTGCATCCAAACCTGACGTTTAGGAAGACACTTCTGAAAGATGGTTGGTCGTCTGACTTTGTCATGAAGTGTATCTGACTAAAATTTGCCTGTTACATCACTATGTGAGTTCAAATCACTTGTCTTTCAATGGGGCTTTCTACAATATTGGTTGAAGGAGGTAGGATAAAGTTCTTAATTGTATAATCATCCATTACGAGTGCTTGTCAACTAACATATCTGAGGTTCGTTCATTACCTTAGATAAGGAAGTTCAGAAAGTCAGCGCAAGTAACTTCAACATGCGATCCCATAGTAAGCATATTTGTCTATGTGGATAAATAATGTACATAATTAGTCTACGGGAGAATAGAAATTATTCATGCCATCGGTTGTAAAATCTCATACCGCTTATTCTCCGAATCATACACGCATGGTACAATACAGGTGATGGGTTATGTGATTAATAGTGTTAATTTTGCCAGACCTGATTACTGACTTTCATTACAGTTGCGTGATGCTGCATGCTGGTCAGAAATGTCATTACAACTTTGTGGGTAAATTCGGATTGAAACAGACACGCTTCAGCGACTCAATTAAGGTATTACATGTGGTAAACCCAAAAATGAACGAAATGCGGTAAACATCTGAAACTGAGTTCGAGTAAAGATTGATTCCCAGACTTCTCGTTTTGCGTTTCAAATTTCCGGATATATTTCATACCCAGCCACTGAGTGGTCAGGGGAATCCCTCGGACAATTTATAAACCACTATGAATTTTCCCCTATACCAATTGCACCCGTGGAGGCGGCTGCCTACTGTCCGGGCTTGACCGGCGGATAAATGGCAAATATGGGAAATAAAAAGCAGGAGAGTAAGTTCAGATTATGTGGAAAACAGACCAAAGTTGGAGTGGTTTGGAGAGGTCTGATCACAAGTCAGTGCTCCCTAACCGATAAACCGATTGCTGGATTGGACACTTCAGGTCAACATTAACCTCAGTCAGCGAAAGGTCAAATGGGCGCGGGTGAAGTGCAGTCCATGAGAGGCGTCTATCATGTGAGTGAGTGATAATGGCTCAAACAGTTACTGACACGCGAAAGGTCAGCAGTTCATCAATCTAACCAAGCACGTAGGCGGTAACCGGAAGCAGTGGTTTGGAGATATTGGGCTAGTTCTTTCACCTGAATCACTAGCAGTTGACATGACCAGTGACAACACTATTTTCCAATCACTTTGGTGATACAGGTGCGAGTCAACCGCGTGTTTGAAAAGAGTGAAGACTAGATTTGAAAGGCTGCCTACAGTTAACCTGATATTGTCACCATCACTTATCACACGCTTGCACCGAATAAAATGGAAACTGACGACGTTGTCGAATATGTAGTCGCAGCTGGTGCTATCGCACAGAAGTGCTGAAGATGTAAATAAAGACAAAGTTTAACAAAGATGTGTTCAAAACAAACATCATCCGCTGGTTGGACAACTGTCTATTCATTGTCTGTCCCGCCCACCCGGTTGGAAGAATTCGTACGGTAATTAGGTACGCCGGGCGAATTTTGTTCGTAAACCAGCTGTGAATAGATCGTGTTTGGGGTAGATGACAAAAGCCTCAATCTGGTTCACTCTTCTGTTATAGGTGCAAGGTCGAGTGTAGCAGCAAAGACGTGTCGAGATCAGGTTAAATGTGCCCTTTTAGAGGCTATCACAACCAGAGTTATTTGTTCATGATAACTCCAAGTTGTTTTGAGCTGTTACATAGAACCAAAACTAGTGGGCCTATGTTACGTTGGACTGAAGCGGACTAATTTGGCCCAGGACCACCCTACAGTGGGGAGGTGGGAGCTACGCCTTTTGTACACAGGTGAGCGAGTACTCACGTTGACCCATGACAATCTAAACAGCTATCCACACAGAAGATTGCCCGAATGTTCGAACGTAGTTGCGGTGTTACGGTAAACTGGAAACTGGGATTTCATGGTGACATTGCGACAACCGTAGACTGTATTGTGCGATTAATGCAGTTGAATTTAATGGCTGTGATACTCAGAGTTCCATGTCTCTTAATTACGTCTTGCAGAAACTACGACTGGGAGCTGCGTCACCGGTTTGGGTAACAATGGCCCTTGGATCAACAGTACAGTAACTGGTGAGAATAACAGACTGTTTTGTTCGAAAGTGTCCGGTCATTATCAGTCTCAACAACAAGAGGGGACAACACTGAAGCCCGTGCCACTTCACGTACAGGCAGACATCGTGCATAAATTACTCATATGTAAATAGCCGATATGTTCGTCATAGGTTACTGGCTCTGTCACGGTAAACCATGGGCACAATAAATGCTGTGTAAGTTAAGGAAATCTCTTCTGCGGTTTCTCGGTAATTTGCATGATTTCCTTTACAATGAACGGCCTATTACAAGTACCTAGAAATCAAAGCTGATAACTTAGTCACATATGCGTCACTGACCATCCCTAAAGTCAGATGTTAGTTACAAACCGTTTTACACATCATACTGACGTTCGAAGGCTTTCATAAACCGAAAAATATATCCATAGAATTCCGGTCATTACTTGCCGGAGGAATCTCAATGAATTTGATGTTTCAAGCTTGTTGATCGTATGCTGTCGGGAATTAGTCGAACCACCGGTGACACTGACAAGAATGCAAACGTTAAAACGATACCTGAACTGACACATTATCCTACTGGTAAATTCGTCCTTCTTGGGTTGAATATTTTAAACGACTGCGATGATTTTATTTGTCTACAGTTCTGTTGATTAGAATTTGCCGTGATTCCTGACTGTGCTCGACAATCCGGTATTCAAGTTGAGCTGATTTTTAATTTTCAAAGTAACCGTATGTATCGTTATCAGTGGTTACTCGTCGTGACACCCACAAAGACTCACTCATCGATGTAGTGAATACTTCTCCAAAACGGTACAGTGCATAGAAAACTACAAACGATGCTTTTGAATTTGTTCTTTCAGCCGTGGCCTACGTTCATTTGACACTTACTCAACTATGAAAGCGGTCATTCTTTTACGGGACGAATCTCGTATGTGATTTGGTGCAATTTTGATTTTTAGCAATCACAACAAAAAACTGCTGCACCCAGCCGTCGTACATAACAGCTCCTCGTCTTGCTTGAAAGTTGACTTGTGATTATCTGAGTGCCATCTTGTGTCAGATTTGTCATTCACAATTCGTGGAATTTTGGGACGCGAAAAGTTCATAGCCCCCACTACAGCGATCTGAATTCCACGTGACTTGTGAAGATACAGAACTACGTTACAACATGATGGAGCGCATTGTTTGTTAGGAAGGATATTACATAGTTAGTATACTTCGCAATAGGTGGCTGAGCTGTGAAAAAAACAGAAATATATAGTAAGACAATTCAGTTCGTATTACAATTAGCCGTCATGTTTAACCTACCCTCGAGTCCTAAGTAAAACACGTATTCGCGATCACAGTATGAAAGCAAGGGACACGGCGTGAGTCACTGTTAAACACAAGTGGCACAATGATATTATTACAGTTGTTTCTTATGGAACGTCTTGCTTCTTTAGATGACTTTTTTGAGTAGTGGCGAAACATCCACGAGTGGTTGACCCGATCGCTGGCTAAGTTTCCGTTTCTGTCGTAACAATCACAGCATCACCCACTTCGGACGGTTCGAGATTATCAAGATGATCTACTATGGACCGACTACTATGCTCATCCTGTCCTTTGATTTAGCATGTGTCCACACACTTTTAAAGCCTAGGGACCCTTACAGAGATGGGTTAAAAAAGGACTGAAGCATTCAGGCTTTGTTCTCAAACTGCAGGAGGCCGGATTTTTTTAGCAACAGGTTCTTTTCAAATGTATTAGCGTCGCCCAATTCACCAGCCGAAGATTGTCTCCCAAACTAACACCGTGGTTGATCAAATGTCTGTCTGCAGTAAGTGCGATATTTGTCACGTTAGGAGGTGAACGACCTTTCCTTAAGCTAACTAACATTTTGGTAACACTGGATCGTGGTCTATGGTGTTTGAACATATGTTTGGACATATTGTAACATGCAAGCCGACTGTTTACACGTTGACTGTCCGGCACACCTGCGGACCAAATGTGGAGCAACGTGGAGACACCAGGGGACAGCGTTCTTCCGAAGTAGGGGTTCCAACAAGTCCTGTAAAAGGAAACAACAAGAAAACAAGCATGAGCCAAAGGCCCAGTAAGCCATGCACACGACTTACACAAACGATAACTAGAACGGCGTCGACAACACAGCAGCACGCCCCGATACACAATTCAAATTCAACCTGTGAGCGCTTGCTGGTTTCGACCGCACGTTACAATATATGTTTGGGCATATGACCTTGACCACACAACGGTGTGCTGTTACAGATTTTCCAAAATGCGTCTGCGGAAGAACTGCAATGGCCGAGCACATAGAGCTTAGTGTACGGCTGACGTAGTTAAACGTGGGTATTTGTTATCTTGGGTCATGGTTTTCAAACAGTTTTGTTCTAATTATATACCGTTTGTTTCGGAAGGAATGGTTCTGTCTTCTACTTTACATACATGGGAGCACTCACCCCGATGCAAACTGTATAGTACTCAAAGGAACGTATGAACCATCTGCTATTCCTGTAGATGCACACCAATTTGAACACACAAATGCACACGTAAAACTTCTGACGGTTCTCGTTCTATTCTACCTGCAGACCTATCGAGTTACCTCAAAATCAGCTATTAGATCGGACAGTGGTAGTCACTGAAAGCCAGTCGAACACTTTGCCCTGGTGATCCGATAGTTAACTGAACTCGTCCCCTTATCTCTGATGTGAATCCAGTGACAATCTAACGTCGAACGTGTTGACTTTTAAAGTTTGAAGTTCGTGAGACGCGAAGTCTTATGCACGAGTTCCCAAGCGTTGAGGATGCGTGACAACGGAGTCAGCTGATAACCACGCGGAAATGACTGACCGATCAGTCGGGATAAGCACAATCCTGTGTTTATCGCAGTCCATTAGGCAATCAGCCTCATACGTCGCAAGTCGTCAGACGGGCAAACACAGCTATCACAACCACAGAAAAATCATTAACCAGTCAGTTTCACATGTGTACATACACGCGCCCATCCTCTGATGGTAGAAAAATCGGATGTATGAAATGGTGAACGTGCTCTTGCGTGCACTAGATATATCCCATCGGTGCGGATAATGGCATGGGCTTAGCTCCAGAAACAGACAAGCTGATTTTGATTCACACACAATGTTGTCAAAAACGAGGTCAGCAGTTTCCATTCTGAACCCGAAGCTGGTCACGTGTGGATATTTGTTTTGTGGTTGTGGCTGAGATATGAAAATGAGAGCAACCATAATGCCCTTCGGTAGAGTGAAAATGAAAAAGCTGAACGATCAGTCACTTCCGCACGGTAAGACAGGCGACACTGTAAAACTGTCCACCTCAAATGTTATTAAATTTAACTGTGACAATGCGCGAAAGACACGAGGGTGGCAGTTGCGCACGACCGGTAGGTAGGGTGACAAACAACTAAATATAGCTTAGATCGAATGAGTAGAAACAAAATCAGATATATAAACAAACGGCAGTGTCGCATTATTTCAGAATATACCTTAAACCGGTTGAGGAGTTACAGTTTATGTACACCTCATCAGCAACCGGTAATAGTGTCTAATCTTCCACTTCTCAGTAGGCGGTTCCTCAAAACCAGTGACTATAGGAAGTCCACGGACAACAAGAATTTTGTAAGTTACGATTCTGTTCTTGCTCCACAGGTTTGTGCCGGTATAGTTAGATTTGCTTTTAACTGACTCCATAAGTCTGTATGGACACGATTAAACTAAAGGAATCAAAGGATGAAACGATATCTAAATCGATAAAAACGGATACCTTCAAGAGTACTTAAAAGCAGCTGCAAAAGGTGCTGTACTCATTGGCAGCGGTTCCAGAGGATTGAAATAGCACAGTCACTAGTCCCACAAGAAACGAGCCTTAGGGGCCTTTCGTAAGATTTCGATGAATTAGGCAGTAAGATTGATTACCAAAAACGAACAACTCTTGGTTCACCTCTGCAACACCAGTAAAACTTACTACTTGTTGAAGGCGCTCATATAGGCATATTCAAGTTATGATGCTGGAGCTGTTCACGTGTATTCATTTTGCAAACTGCGTGACAACTGAAAACTGGAATGAATAATAACTGATGGCGGACGTCAAGACCTTGAATATCAAATTAATTGTACAGCTTTGGCAACTGCTGAAGGCAGATCGTGAACTTGAACTGAAAGTAGTCAAAACCATAAACCACACAAAAACGTATTGTTTTAACGGTCCATATCTTATGCTTTCGGAGTAAAGTGGTGGTTTACATCTCTTCCACCAGAAATAACACAAACCGCGTTACTAGCCAACCTGACGTGTAACGTTACCTATGACACGTTAAATGTCAAAAGTAGTTTTATCGTGACATAATGACTGTAAGTATACCATTTGTGTGTCCGTTACCTTCAGAAAAAGCTGTCGATAACTTCTCTATCCTTCATACTAGACAGCGTTCTGATGAAAGGACTACCTATAACCAGTGCAAAACGTGTAGAATTGGAGCATTTTTATAATGAATCCGTGGATATCAGACGTGATGCATACGTTACATTCATATAAGTATTCTTCAGAAATTTTCACCTAGTGGTGGGAAAAGCAATGAAAAGGACCAGTTTAATCAGTTTAGTACTTAAGGACGTTGCAGTTATTAAACTGATTTGTCGTAATTTGACAAACAGACCGGCTAAAATCTACCATTCTTCACGGATAACCACCTATCTTAAGACAGTTTACCAAAGTAGTCCTCCACGTTCTGCATTTATTCTCTCACTTGCGATTGTCATGCTGGCTATGTTACGGAAACCGCTTAGACACTATCAGACAGGATTCATGAGCATTTTCCGAAATGGCCCTGTGATGGCGTGAAGATCGTAGTTTTTGACATGGTTCATCAAATCACGGTCAACTGAGTTTTCAAAACCAATCGCAGATTGTCTCTTGTCCAGCCCCAGGCTGCCAAGGCAAGGCTGTTATCGATCGTAGAGACTATCATAATCAGACTCTACAACTCCTAGCTGCGCACCCCAAGGCAATTAACGCAGACCATACACCTCCCGTCGTCAGTTGTGTGTAAACAGCTTGAACCCTATTCACTCTCCACCTTGGTGCTGGTCGTCTGTTTAATCTAAACACCGTGCGCACACAAACAATTCACTGCACTATTAGATTGCCGTCCACTCAGATGCCATGACTCGCCATTCTGCATGATTATGTTTCAGTTCTACATGTCACCCCACCTTGTAATTGTGTATGTCTGATAAGAATTACTGAAGTCAGGTTTTTGCGTCCTTGATTTTTCATGAGTATAATGACAAGACTAAATCATTGAATGTTTGAAACCTGGACTGCTTAACCTAATCTCATTGTGCGATTCCACGTGGCGCAGTGAACTTACAGGTATGAATGAACTGTATACTCGGGTAGATTGCTGTTTGCGAAGTATCTACTTTGAGAGAGAAATCATACATTAGTTGAATGATGTACGTATAGCCCATTACGTAGTAAAGGATTTTGGCTTATCTAAACGAATGCGGTTGAGCGTTTGCAAATAGTTCAGTTGTGCCTAATGTGAGATTAACGGCGCAGCTGTCAACATGGTTACATCATGAAACCGTGATTGAAGTTCAGATCTCGGCCGTGGTAAGGATATGCACTGTTGATGAGTTCTAACAAAAGCAAAACTCGAGCACATTACGTTTTTATGAAAGAGGCGGCTGAAAAGTCTGTTGGGGGTGAAAAATCTACAACCAGTCGCAAGTGCTGTTCAGCTGATGAGCAGTAAGGGATTTGAGTTTTTCATCCATACTGACCACCACTCACAACTGATAGCAAATGTCACATCCCTATAGACTTTCCACTCGGCCCCTTTCGAAAAAGTGCTGGAAAGTCTATGGGAATACAATAATTGCTATCAATTGTGGGTGATGTTCAATACATATATATATATATAAGCCAAATAGAAAAATCGTTTTTATTACTATATACACTGCTGATATCTCAGACATACATATATTCTCATCTTGACAGCAGATTATGGGCAACATGCATTGCACAAATTGCAACAGATTGCGTTGACCACGTTGTGACAGCTTAGGATTCCGGACGTCTGGTTTACATGTATCTGGACACCATCATCCTTCGGTTATGCAATCAGAGCCCAACTTTTTTTAATTGATGTACTGATCTTGTGTCCTTTTATTCTACATCTCTTCTCTTCAGTTTTAGGTCGGCGGCCCCACAAAAGTTAGTCCATTCACTTAGTGTGGTGATATTTCGTCTACCTTTCGTCAGGACCAGTCCCCACCTTCTGGCAACACATCGGGTACTGTAATGCCACAACATATTGTCTACGACATTAGCACCACGCTTGTTCTTATCACATGATGTTTCGAATAATCGCATTGTTTCAACACTTCATTAAGCTCAGTATTTAAACTAATTTTTATTAAACTGCCGTAACTTTTACTTTCTCTGATAATTCGCATACAACTATTCTGTCGTCTTGTCCCAATAAAACTACTCTTGTGTTGAATCAAGAACAAGTTCTGAATTCCCGTGGAGCATCACGGCGGCTGAAGGGCGTGGCACACGTTTCCGTTGTGTTTTACTGAAGACTGAGACGGGGAAAGGGAAGAGGAGACATTTATTCAGAGTGATATTTTCCCCTTGTCCAACGAGCAGTGCGTGAGTCAAGCAGTGGTGATACCAGACAATGCAAGCCCTCCATTAGGATGTCGCCTAAATGTCCCAAGGTATGCGTGTTATGGGCGTAATTCCTTGAGCTGCTAACGCTCACTGGAAATTCTACGAAATACTTCTCTGATTTACTTTACGTATTAGTTATCAGTTATGTGCATTCTTCAGTTGCTCTTTCAGAACTAGTGATAAACGAGAGTTGTACCTGTTCATGAAGTGGAATGCAGACCTTTTCCATAACTCTCTGATCGATATGAAATTATCCGTTGTCAGCAGTATGGTTCAATAACTTGTGTTATCAAATTGGACCGATTTCTTTGGTTCACAAAGGGTTTGAAGGCGCACGGTCCATGAACACACATTCAACAAGGTTTCAACTCTAAAACCATTTCATCAGATGGCTTGAGTCACATACACCACAAGCACGTACTAATTCATTATATATAGCCGGTCCTGCCAAAGTCAGAGAATCGTCCGCCTGTAAGGTTTCAACACGAAGGACAATACCATCACTAATTAGTCTTCAAGCACCTAGCATGGAGCGAATATTTTTACTGCGTTCTTCGCTTTCCACATACACTAGCTGAACATGGTTGTGTCTGCTATCCTACCATTACGTCAGGTTCAGGTTGCTTTTTAAGCTACTGAAACCTGAGTGAGCATTATCTGCTCGGGGATTAACAGTGGGGGGGCAGTATGAGAGTGAGTGATTGGCAGTAGGATATTTTCGCCTATCCACCTTGCCATGTGCAGCAGATAGGGCGACCCGGTTTATCCTACGCGACAGCCGATGCAGAATGGTATTTGGTTTCTGTTGTATAGTCATGGATTTCGTGGGCTGAGGATACTGCCAGGACGCTCAGACCTAGACAAGAGGGCGATTAGGGCCCTCGAGCAAAGCCTTTGGCTCAAAAGCCTGTACCGCAAGGCAGCGGGGACATACACGCAGCAGCATCAACCATCCA
>LUCH01018079.1:0-18988 GCA_013368495.1 Paragonimus heterotremus
ACAAAAACGAAACGAAATTATTCAATTCCTCATAAAGTGTGAAGTGACAGTTTGACAAATCGTTTCCCATAATGCAATCACGTGACCTCAACTTTGTGTGATAGACCTTGATGGCGACCAAACTTGTATATGAAACCAGCCACGATTTTAACACTTGCTCATGTTTAATGAATCAAGACTGTTGTCTGGTGGCTGAACGGGAATTGTGAATTTTTCTATTGGTACAACTTCCTCTGGTTTGTGTACACTGACCCTAAGGAACATTACGTTACTTGGCTGTGCAGTGTTTTCTTTCGCCTCATCCACTAGTTCGCAAATATCCCTGGCCAATAAGAACATACCCAGAGCTGTACTAAGTCACATGTTTCAATAAATCAGCACTGATAGGAGCTGGTGTGTTCCCAATGCTAATAAACTGAAATTTGCACATACCACAGTCTGAAACGATGGAAAATAATTGTTGAAGCACGTCCAGTACATCTGAAGCTAAGAATGCAGACACATGAGAGAGTGATAAATTATCAACAAAAACTGTGACGCACGACAACTGGTAGTTTCGACAAATGCTGATTGGTTTACCCTCTTCAAATCACGATGGATGTTACATTAAGTTGAAAACTTCCTACTGATTGGTAGATTTCACTTAGATGGGCATGTAGATTTGGTAGTTTCATCACGTGCATCTACCCTGATCGCTAACATCCAATAATACATTAGGACATTATCCAGATTCACATTTGATAGCGCTTTTCGTTATGGAAGAACAACTAACAAAATTCCCTTCGTCATTGTCTGTACCCTTCGATCTTTCACTATCAATCGACGGACAACCGATACGTTCATCAGACTGTGGAGTGAATAAGTTTGGATCCCCCAGTGCTGCGCGGGTTTCGTATGGTTCACTGCTATCTTTTACAGTCCTTATCGTTTGTTTCTTCAGTGTCACGACCATAGGTCACATTTCAGACTGGTTTTCATTCAATCGCTATATTTCTCATTGGTTAGGTTTGGTCACTCTGCTGTTCGTTCTGGACTTACCAAGCACACAACACCACCAAACACACAACTACATCTGTTGTCAGAGATGACTCAGCTGTGTAGGTCTAATTTCTGCTGGACTGGCTCATCACTGAATGTCAACAGATGCAACAGTTTTCCTATATTCCAACCTCGTGCAATCCCCTAGGTCAACCAATGTGTGTCTGTCTATAGTTTAGCTAATTACCAGTCTGTTCAGTCATTAACTGAATCGGCGTATCACTTCAGTGTATTCAGATTGTCGATATTGACATGCGTTGTTTTTCATGTTCGATACATTTTCTTACTAATGTTACTTTTCGAGTTATGAACCCTCCAAAATGTGTTTCCTCCCATTGATCAATATAGACAGGAACATAACAAAATTTGATCCTCATTTATTCTGTTGAAAAGTGTGACTCTTCAAGCCCTTGCATCAACCTTGATTTGCATTTGGATACAAATCAGATGAGATACCTTTTTCTAGCACTCACCGCAATTTTGCAGTGAAACACTGTAAACATTCGAAGATCCATCACGAAAACCTTGCTATTAATCATATTCCATGAACCACCAATTACATACTCATTGTTTTTGAAATCATGCACATATACCACAGTAAAAATTATTAATCCATTCGATAATTATCGGGTGTTTCTACAGCAAACTGTCCGTTTTCAGATTCCAACTGGTTGACGTCAAAAGACGTCACCATTCACAAAATTCTTCAAACACCGTTAAGTCTATTAGGAGACAAACAAAAATTGTTAAATTCGTAAACCTTTAAAATAGTACGTTTCATATAAACGCAATTACCATAACGCGACATGTTGTGACAAACCTTCGGTTGAATTTCGTTTAATAAATAAAGTTTATTTGTCACGAGAATGTGCGACTATATTTTGGCTCCACCATTGATGGAACCAATGTAGGGGAGGTAAGTTGATTGCAGATGAAATTGGCATGCGATGAGTTGAAACCAGCACTTATTTACTTTTTGCTTGGAAACTTTACCGTTGTATACCTTCACCTTTTCTCTCTCTCTCTCTGTATACTGATTTATCGGTTATGTTCGCCGACGTCCCACCATAATCAGTTTCTCTAAACTCTAAGCGTTCACGGAATAATTCGCCGCCAGATTGTCTATCCGCTCAACGTCCACCGTCAGGGTTCCTAC
Organism: Paragonimus heterotremus; assembly: GCA_013368495.1. Classification (NCBI taxonomy): domain Eukaryota; kingdom Metazoa; phylum Platyhelminthes; class Trematoda; order Plagiorchiida; family Troglotrematidae; genus Paragonimus; species Paragonimus heterotremus. Next base: position 2,195 of record LUCH01018079.1, read on the forward strand.
GGAAAATCTAAGTTATGTTGCATACACGATTTTAAACATAGAGTTGCTTGGGGATATTTATTATTTTGACAGTTTTATGGTGCGTGTTGATTCACTTTCCACTTCAAAAGTTCAACGAAATAGTTTACAACTTTCATTTGCTAATTCGGAGTGTACAATGCATCTTGACTACTGATTTTTATGTATGCAACGATACGCAGCAGCAGAGTTAGAGACAGTGACATCATCAGAAGGACAGAGAAACTCCATGAGGCTCGTAACCCTCATTCTCGTACAGTTGTATTACTGATAATTACATAGTAGTTAGTAAAACAACGAAATGTTTATGTTAGCAGAGTTTAGCGCGCTCTTGCACATTCCTTTCAGTCAGTATATTCACACATTATATTATCGTGTTTATATAATAGAAAGTTTGGTTCAGTGTGAACAATCTTGATCAGTGTGGCGATGCTGAGAATGACCGTTATTTTGATGACTAGCTTGGAACAAGAAGCATCAGAAGAAATCTGTTCAGCTTCTACAAATATGCGGTGTCTGTTTGAAACAGGGATGATCACAAAGGAATGAAACTAGTCTGACCATCTGGCCAGTTGTTTTAACCTAACCATCTATTCTTGCTCATTAAGCTATCGGCCCTAATGAACAGAAGCGAAATTACTTATCTGTCTACCTAGTTGACAGGTCACTCTGAACAGTGAATTGCGGTTGTGTATTTGTACGCGACAATTCAGTCACACCTCCTGACAATGTGGAAATGCTTGCCATATTGGCCTTGAGATCATGGTGGCAAAAAAGATGACAATGTCGGCACGAGAGGACAAGTGCATTAGTGATCAGTTCAATTGACGACGACATTGCTGAACAGTGGTGTTGGTGGAATCCCGCATGAACTGGTTGAGAAATCTTGCCGGGGATGTTGATCCCATTGATCATTCGGTGGATTCCATATGAGACAGTGAGACGGGTGGGTAACCGAGTCCAAATGTGGAATGTCCCAGGTCCCGATGTGGTTTCGTAGCTCAGCTGGTAGTGCGCTTGTCACGTTGAGGTATGTTGTTTCTGTCGCCGGTTCGAATCCAACCGAAGTCCTGACTTTCCACAACTGGGTCTCATCTGTAATCATAATTCTGCCAAACTACTTATTAATGAGACAATGGAGTAGTTTGTTTCATTTGAGGTCGGTCTGGTGGGAGGTTTATCTGAAAGGTATGGTCAGATGTATGTGTGAATGGATGTAATCAGATTTACTTGGTATTCAACTCGTGAACGAATGAGACTGTTTTGACGCAGCCCTATTCACTCCACGTGAACATTATCCGTATAAACCAAGATTCGAACTATTGACTAGTGTAGGAGATGGTGGTGGAACTTTGTACAGTGTAATTCATAGTAATTCCATATGAACGGATGCACAATTCTTAGTTTGAACATTGTTCCTGGATGTCTTTCATGAGAGTCAATGGAGGCCTACTGCGGTTGGTTGGGACCCTGTCGACTAAGTGCTTTCATGCGTTTCCCTTTATTCACGAACAGTTTTCGTTGACATTGAGTCATTTCTCGCAAGTTGGTGGTTACCAAATCCATCCCGCTATCTGCGATAAATTGATGCGTACACTTTATGTTTACTCGTACGCGTTATTTCTGTACGACTGTGTTGTACGTGAAACACGTCACAGGAATTTTTGAATCAGACGAATTCAACGGATTTCAAGTGCACCTGAAATTAGTTTGTTTCTATGTTGACGATAAACAATCTCGCTGTCAACGCAAATCACGTTACAGGGGGCATCAGACGGCAACATAAGAAAAACACCGTCCAGATAGCGCATAGACGTTCAAACGCACACCTGCAATCTGATTGGCTAAGTGGGACCAAGTCACCATCCCTGACCATACGATCCGAGCTGGGCCAACCGATCGATGTGGTGTGATGCGTCCTGGCTGTCTCGTTAGGAGATGCGCCCCCGAACAGAGGGCTTGTATCGCAAGGAGTGTCATGCAATTTCTTGGGGGGGGGGTGTTGAAATGTCCCACCCAAACTCATACTGCTTATCAGATAAGCGAGAAGCCGGTGAAGGTTTTCTGAGCAGCACACAATACAGTCGATGTTAAGGGCACTGATATAGTGTGTGGTTTATGGAGAGAAACAAGAAAACAATATTTCTCAAATAAATAAACAGGTAACATCACATACATCTTTTGACAATTTTGTACTATTTTGTGTCCCGTAGTGAAATTTGGGAAGTGTATCTTTGAAAAATAACTCACCTATTTCTACCATATTAGATCAGAAGAATGTGGGTCATGCTTTGACAAAACAATTCTGTCCAGTTAGAACTAGACATCCTTAATGAGGTTTTAATGCATTCAAAGTTGAAAGACTGTTAAAACACGTCGTATCGTTTTCACACATGTTCCGATCACAAAGGTGATTCAAATCACTGTGCTTTATCTTTTTCTGCAATTATGTGCCCTGACTGAGGATCTTAGACTGAACCACGTATCGTTTGTTCCGTGTGCTTGTTTCTGTGTAGGTCTAATATAGTACGCATGATATGAGATCGGTGCATATCTTTCAAGCATGCAAAACATTGCATGAACTGAAGATCTCACGTTTGTGACGATGTTAGTTCATTGTCAACATTTGAACTATTACAGTGATTTCTAACACCGTGAGGTTCCAACAAACCCTGCAGTTAACGCGGTTTTAACTATGGGTGAGTGGATGTGTGCTCACATTGTGCTTTCTTTCGCCTGTTCTCCTCGTACTGCAGTCGCTCTGAAACTAGTTTAAGGCTACATACTTCTTATATTCCCAAATATTCCAGAAAATGTACGATTCGTTTCGAAAACACATGGTGTTTGTTTGGTTCACTACCTATATCGACCATAGTCTGATGTGCGTGCAGGAAACGCGACCAGAAAATTGTACTGAACGAGGGTCACACGTTTCCTGTTTGTTCAACCGTAAAGAACAATGAATTTGTGCGAATGCAAATCCTCCGTTTCATTGGGCTTAGAGGAAAATAACGTCGTGCCGTTTTGTCTTGTTAATCTTATGGTAACACACATTAGGTTTAGGTATATGTAGTGATTCCGCTCGAACAGACAGTCATTGAATTCATCGGACAAATGATTTTTCAAAAATGTGCACTCGCTCAATCGAAGAATATTGGCGAGGTTGTCGATTTCAATTTACTATGTGCGGATAATCGTACCTATGGTAGATTAGGCCACCGGCTGTTTCGCGGGGAGCATTAATTCGCATCGTCGCCTAGTCTGTGCTTGTAGATGGTGGTACCGACTTGAGTAGTGCCGTTGTGGCATAATGAGTTGACGTGTTCCAAGCTCACCCGACGGTGTGTTTTGTTTGCAAATATCGCTGGAGTTATCAGACACTGCAGTCCTTACACGATTTATTCTGCTACCTTGGTGGTAAGACTTACTAACTGCTTTCATCAAGTGTAAGTAGTTGACCGGGAGCGGTCACACGAGAGGCGGTTGAACTCAAGAGGTTCCACTTCAATCATCGACTATGCAGAAACGCTTAGCCAGTGAAACATGATCCTACATGCATAAATTATCTATCTATCCCTACTTGCTTCGAAAAGTCGGAGTTCGTATTGGTAACCTCAAACGTAGGACATTCATATGCTCAAGACTTTGATGGGAACCGCCAGAAGATTCTCAAACACAATCTAAAAGCCCTCGGTATTACTTAAAAGCTTGGAACTACCTCTGAAAACATCTACCGCAGATAGCGAAGTTAATATTTACGTGCTAGTTTCACTTCAGTGTGGCTTCAGGCTGTGCAAACTCTCCGTGGTTAAGCAAATCAGAATTTCGGGAGCTTGAATTCGGGTGTACTTCCTCTAGGATACCGTATATCATGTTATCGTGTAAGTAAGAATTCTGATCCAGTGATCTGCAGCTTCTCTCCGGTTAGCCCCATCTGTAGTAACTTCAGTCCGTACGTATCAGAAGTCATAATATACCTGACACTGACATTATTCAGTTACTACCAGGTTCTCTGGTGAAGTGAAATAAGCTATTCCTCATCTCGTTGATATGTGGATAGCAGTGAAGTAGGAAGTATAGCATCACTCGATCGGTTGAACTTCAGTGAAGATTGGTTAGGGTGCTCTCTGACTTGGTATATCGGTTCGCGTGGACTGGAAAATCGTCGCATTTTCATTATACGAACGTAAGTTTCAACGTACAATTCTTCCGTCGAGAGAAAAAAGGTGTTCCTTGGGGCGCTGCATCAACTTGGTCATCTTGTTGCAAATTATAAGCTGCTGGATGTTAAGTTTTCTGCGCAGCACAGGGAATGTCTGCTGTAAATGCGTGCAGCTTGTGATCTGTGTATTTCGTGTACCTCATTGCAGTGCAAAAGTAAACTGTTTCGATTGGCGACCACAGTATGCATTCCGTTCACGGACACAAAGCATCTATGTGGAAGTTAGCTACAGGTGTTGTTAGCCACAAAACGCTTGAAGGCAATCGACAAGGGAACATAATCCATCCAGTGGTGAGGGATGTGTATCCGTTTCAGGTAGATCAATATAAAACAGGTTGGATGATTCATCATGACACATTTGCGACGTAATCGAAAAGATAATGTTACAAGAAACCTCGAGTATTCGTGTTCACTTGAAATAGATCGATGGATACTAACCGATCTGGAACGGGTCCAACAATACTATCCACATTTAACTGCTAGGAATGTACCGTGAATATGCCCGGTTTAGTCATGAGAAGAAACGCGAAGCAAAAAAGCTCGTTTTCAGTGTTTCATCATCAGGCTAAACACAACACATTTATATGGGTTCGACAGGGGTAGTACTGCAATGGAGTTGAGCGGTCGTATTATACTACTCACACAGCGGCTATTTAGTAGCAGGTGCAGGGCATATTTTTTGACAACGTACACGCCATAAGAAGACTGCAGGAAGGATAATCAAAGTGCAGCATTACCCATAACGGTCCCCGCTACTCAATGGAACTGAGCATTGACATCCTTGATAGCCGAGACTGTCTGAGGCCGAACACTGCGTGCAAATGAGTGGTTCTGTGACAGGTTTGGTTTACATGCTTAACCCGTGTACTGCTTTGTCGAATAAATAACCCTTGTGCCATTCGCGTTCTTGGATCGCGACAGTACATCAATAGGGTGAGGGATGGTAATTATTACCGTCAAGTTAGTCAGACTTATCAAGTGTTTTGGCAGATAGGCGCTCCTACGTAACATATCGGTCCGGGTTATTGATACTTGGCCATAGGAGGTTCAATGATTTGACAAGACGTTTTTGTGAACATAACGGGGGTGAGTGTAATCGAATTGCTGTGGCTTCTGCGATTGCTAATAGACGTCCTTTGACACACTTCGATTGCACTTCGCGGACTCGATAGATCGCTTTGAATGAATCGGCCGGGTTGATCACGTGGTTCGATTCGACCAAGTGTGCAGCGACCGCCGATGAGCAAGTCTTCATCGATCCTCTAGCTAACCACGCCGGATGGTGCTCGCGCATGCGTTCAGATGGTCGCCTTGTTGTGCGGCCTATGTAGCTTGCTCCACAGGAATAAACAAAACGGTAAACACAGAAAGAGGCAGCATGTACAGGCGGTATATCTTTTGGCTGGGGGCGAAAACTGGTGTGGAGTTAAATCGTAAACGTAATTGAGCTGCGAAATAGGTTTTGTTAAGTGCAACGTAAAGTCTCCTCGTTATATTCTCAGCATTACTGTCACCTTTGAAATGTAACGTAATATAGACAGGTTTTTTGTCTACAGTTTGTGGTACATCTACCGCGATGTTAATTATCAGGTGTTTGGCTATAAACTGTTCTGGATAACCGTTTTCAAGAAGTGTATTAATTGTGAACTGTTTTTCTTCTTCTATGGTGTCATCTGAGCAAATTTTCACAGCTCTATCTAGTAAGCATCGGACTAAATTCTTCTTTTGTCTCAAAGATACAAAACTATTGAAGTTAATATACTGTCCTGACCATGTTGCATTGCGATATACTTTACGTTGTAATGTACCGTACTCACGGCGTGACGAGAACACGTCTAAAAACGCTATACCTACTGGTGATTCAGGTTCCAGAGTGAAACGGATATTTTTATGGGCACAGTTGAAGTGCACCAGTATTTCATTGAGACACTGCGATTCGTCTGCCATGCAGATAATGTCGTCTACATAACGCTTATAAAGAGCTAATGACTTAATATGATCTGCTAGTGAGCCACTTTCAAGCTTTGCCATAAAAATGTCTGCTGATAAAGGGTCTAGCAGTGAATCCATTGCTACTCCATCCTTTCTTCGATACAACCTACCGGATAAACTGAAATGAACGTTGTAAGTGCAGCGATACAAAAGCTGCTTAAGCTCATCTACTGGTATCTCTACGTTTATGGCATTGTTCTCTATATGCCTACCCAGAAACTCAATTATCTCACTTAGTGGGATATTTGTGAATAGAGGCGTAACATCCAACGAGAATAAACGCTTTCCCTTTGTGTTCAGTTGTCTTACTGTTTCGACAAATTCAAAAGAGTCCCTACGACTGTGGATCGCTAGTTTTGTCCTAACTGGTTCTAACAACTCGGCTAGTTATTTTGCCGTTGCCTGATACAGCGAATTACACATATCCAAAATCGGTCGTAGCGGCACTCCGTTTTTATGCACCTTAGGTAGTCCATAAATGCTGGGGATTAAACTGCCTACTGGCCTGATTCTTTCCAATGTGGTTGAATCAATCAGTACTTGTTGTTTCATACATCTCAATGTCTTTGTTAATGCCTTTTCAGTAGCTACTGTTTTGTCCTTTCCAGTCTTTATACAAACAAATTTGGTTGTATCTGCCAGTAGAGCTTTAATTTTAGCTAAGTAATCAGCTTTATCTAGAATGACGATTCCAGCCCAGTTGTCAGGTCTGGATATTATTATATCCTCATTTCGCCTTAGGAACTCCAGTGCGGCTAGATGCTGTCGAGTGAGTAGGTTTTTACCTATGGTTTTCCGGGTCAGGTACTGATAACATGACTAAAGCAAGGTTGATTTGAGCATCTCAATTTCAAGAGGTGACGTTGGCTTCAAATCGATCAGTTGATCATAAAGATTTTCAAATTGACTTTCTAAATCTATCTGCCTAAGTTTACTTTTTGGACAGCAAAATTTTGGTCCCAATGATAATACTTCGAATGCAAATTTATCTAATACCAAAGAGGAAAAATTATGCACGTACCGTTCCGGATTTCTCCGAAATTCGGCCCTAGGTTTGTTCGGGTTAAGTTGATTTTTCAGTCTTGCTGACTTCTTTTTCCGTCTTCTGGCTACGATCTGCTGAACATAACTCTCAAACTCGCTTGCCTCATTCTGCGACAACTCTGTTAATATCTTCGTGGAAATAGCTCGCTTGTAGTCCAGGTCGCATACTCTGTTCGTCCATGTGTCCTTTTCATTTAAAGCTAGTCGTTGCAGTGAATTCCCGTTAATGTTAATGCGATTTCGTCTGAGGAATGTGTCATGAACGTTTGCAGAGCTGGAAATCAGTATGTATCGTCGATGCACATTAGGGAGTTGAAGGCAGATGGAGAAGCCAAGGGAAGAGTTAGTTATCACTTGGACGCTGAATCAGCTCAGTTGGCTGTTGAAGGGAAGCTAATGCAGTTGTGTGTAACACAGAGTACTGAGCAATCAAAAATGATGTGGCGAGCAAATTTATTCTGAATGGGATTAATGTGGGTATTTTTCATCATTACTGTAAATGAAGAGATTCTGACATCGCACTGTGCTTAAATTGAAGACCTGTCATAAATGAATATTGCGAAATCAGATGAGCACGCTAGTGTGGCGAGGGTGAGCGATCGCATTATACTACTCCCGTAGCTACTCAGTAGTCAGGCAGGAGCGTATATTTGGATGTTCAACTGATGGAGAAAAAATCCAGGAAATAACATTGTAGTGTACTTCGACAAGAATTGGTGTTTTTCATACGCTTATTGCACATAGGCAACCGTGGTAACTGTGATATCCTTTGTTCAACGATATACGCAAATGAGTGTGTCCGTTTGCTGTCACGTTGAAATGTACACCACACGCTTTCTCAGCCCATATCATTGGGTCAAACGGTTGACGGTTTGTTCGACTGTTGTCGTCGTCCACTGAAACCTATTTGAAATGCTGAGGAAAACAAAGGGACTGCTAAAAATTACGAAGGAAAATTTCAACAACTGATTACGTTGGATGAATAGGCGACCAAAATGGTGCATGACCTGTCAACATCTTACCAGAACAAATTGGAAAAGTTGTTGTAGAGTACACGAACTACGTTCAGACAATAATGATGTAAAGTTGTATGTAAATGTATACAAGTATGTTGCTCGTTTTCAATATAACACACCGATTCGACATATATACGTAAATATTCCAGACGAAATTATGATCAGTCAGCTTTCAACGCTGGGAGGACCAATCTCACTGTGGCTGGAGTACGTTTAATTTGAAGTGATTACGAGCTTGAGTGGTGCACACTAGTTTTCTTTTTACTGTTATCACTTTTTGTTTTCATCTTCTATCGGCGCAGCTTTCAAGCGGCCAATCATAATTCAGCCTACCAAACTCCGTGGCTAAAGTGTAACATTACCACAATTGTAGGTTCGCAGTCGTTGCTTAGATAGCCATCTAACGTGCAACAGCCACAAATGTCACTTGAACTTCAGTCGATTGGGAAGTTATTTTACTACAGAAGTGATGATTCGGAGAACTATACAACGATTTTATGAATGCTTCTGAGTACATTTTGAACAGTGATTTGTATAAGGCCCAGCACACATGACAAATCAATATACAGGATTTCTTATAATACTCAACACGATCACTTATAGCTATACCCATTTTGAGCCAAACGCGTTCATTCTGCCAATTATGACCTATTATATAAGAAAATTGTCAAACGGCATATATTATGAAAATCAGCTGATCTTATGTGTTTACGTTTTCTCGGACGGAGGATTTAAATAATCTGCGTGGTTTGTAAACCGTCTACCGCTATCTCGTTCACGTTATACTTCCGTACGCATAAAAATATTCTGGACAACATCACGTAACTTTCACGAAATCTTCTTTAATTCCCTAACACTATCATTGTTCCGACAAACAAAATGTACTGTGGTGGATGATTTTACAGAATAGTTTGAGGACACAGATCAGGTTGGGTTTACACGAATTATGTTCCAATCACAATAGCGTCACATATGCTTGATCAGATAGCAGCTCCCTATGTATACGGAGATAATTCCGAGCTGGTTTACAACAGTTTTCTGGATCGTCATCTTTAACTTGTATCCAATGTCAACATAACAAGACCTCTGGTGATAAAGCTTCGCTGAAAACCTGATGTGTGTGAGAGTGGAGATCTATTCTGTGCTGTCAACATGACAGCCATTCTCACCTTCCAAGTTTGCTTGCAACCGTTATTAATCTACATAGAAGACCGAACTAAACAGGTGCGACTAACCGTTCACTATCACATTCGGCTTTACCAGGTTCCTTCACCACCGTACTCAGTAATTCGGGGGTGCTGCACCTACCATTAACTGTATTTTCGAGGAGCACCTTATAAATGACATTTAGGTGAATCACAACTATGACAAGTTATGAAGATGTAAAACCTACTCAGTATTTGCGCTGTCACCGTTCTCTGTACTCCGAACGACGGCTGTACATCAGTCAATCTAAACTGTCTGCACTGTCAAGGACAGTTGGAACAGCATCCGAAGAAATGCACTCCAATCGGTGAGTTTTTGAAATGTTTTATATTTAAGTATCTGAAACCCGGAACAAGACACCCACATTTTTAAAGCAACCATAACGTGCGATCCAATGTAGGACAAAAGCGCCAGAGACAGATACTGCTGATGTGTCTGACAACGGTATGGCTTCTAGCCAATGAGTGAACCAGTCAGTTCACGTGAGTAGGTGAGTGTAGCCTCGAGAGGGTGGAAGTGGCCCGACGAGGCCCAGGTGGACATGTTCAAAACGATCGTCGGGAGTTGGAAAATATTCCAACGGGCTGCTCGTGTGTCGGTTAACCTTGGAAAATTGACATGGAAGGCAGCAACGGGCCCAATGCCGCACGTCCCGAATCATGTTAGGCTAAACGAATCGATCCTCAATCAGTCTTAGTGATGTGCGTATCCCTGAATGTGACAGATTATGCAACGCTTCGAAAACTGCTCTGTGTAACGAATGCGGCACGCCTGGCCAGGGGTATCCCAACGTATTGTCACATATAATGGTATCAGGCGATGATGTCAATGGAACTGTGACAATGCGTTAGTTCGTGCATTTTGGATCATCTATAAACGTGCAATTGGACTGCTGTTGTGCAGCTACGTTGCGATGTGAGATCAAGTCGGTGGTTGTAAATACGCTGTACATTCACGAAAGAGTATCCGCGGCGACGTTTGCGGCTCCAGAGACATGACGGATGTCCGTAGAAAACTGGGCTATGTAGTCCAACTACCGAGTTTCGGAGTAATTCCACAAAGTGTACACGAGAGGGTTGTGATCCCTGAAAATGATGAAATCAAGGCCTTCGCGTGCGTAGCTTAAGTGACGCGCAGCCCAATACACAGCTAAGAGCTCACGACCGAAGGTGCTGTATCGCATTTCGGTATCGCTGAGGCGTTGAGAAAAGAATGCAATTGGTTGCCAAGTCTCGAGAATTGCCTCCTGGAGCACTGCATCTATGGCTCTGTTCGATGTATCCACGGCGATGCTGATTGATGCGTCCGGTTGTTGGTAATGCAACATGACTGCAGAGGTCAGTGTCTTGTTTATGGTGACGAAAGTCGTAGTAGCTTCGGGGGTTAGATGTAAAGTACGTCTATTGCCTCGAAGTAAATCACTCAGAGGCTGCATATGCTTGGCGCAGTTGGGAATAAATCGTCGATAGTAAATCACAAGTCCATTGAAGCGGCGGAGCTTGGGAATTGTGTCGGGAAGCTGACACGACCGAATAGCCTCGACCTTGGAATCTAGCGGTTTAATCCCATCTGCCGAGATGCTGTGGCCTAAAAAATCCAACGAGGCATGACTGAGTTCGAACTTAGCTCCGTTGACGGTAAGGCCATATGATACTAGGCGTTGAAATAACGTCCGTAGACGGATGATATGTTCTTCTGGGGAAGAGCTAGCCACGAGGATGTCGTCTATGTATGCACAAACGGAGTCCAATCCACGGATGACTTCATTAATCAGACGCTGGAACGTCTGTGCAGCGTTACGAAGACCGAAGGGCACGCGCACAAACTCGAACAACCCGAATGAAGTAGTAATAGCTGTCTTGGGTATATTCTCCTGTGCTACGGGTATCTGGTAGTAAGCGCGAACGAGGTCGATCTTGCTGAAGATTGTTTTACCCGCAAGGCTGGTAGTTAGGTCGTGGATATGTGGCACAGGGTACCTATCTGGAACAGTGGCATTGTTTAATCAAGGATAATCTCCGCAAGAACGCCAATCGCCTTCAGTCTTCTTTGGCATCATGTGCAGAGGAGATGCCCATGGGCTGTCAGAGGGGCGGATTATACCCATATCCATCATATGTTGAAATTCCGCGCGAGCGATACGCAGTTTGTCTGGTGCCAGTCTTCGGGGTCGCTGGAAAACTGGTGCGCCTTTCGTCTTGCTGTGATGTAACACGTCCGTAACGACGGCGAGTAGCTCGTTAGATGGACGGGTCAGCTCCGGGAATTCACGTAATACCGCTCGGTATCGATCATCACCGCATAGTTCAGCAAGCATTGGCTGAGGACAGTCGTCGGGAGAGTGGCTATACTCGTCAGAGGATCCAGAAGTTTGTGATGGCCTGCGTCGAAAACAAACTCAAAATGCTTCAAAAAGTCCATGCCCAAAATGGCATCTGGTACATCCGCTATAATGAACACTCAACGGAGAGCACGTGTCAAAAGTGCGTATTGGGGTTCCATTGGCGGCGTGGAACTTGAAGGGCGTCGAACGAGATGTATCCTCTTTTCTAGGCTCTACGACAGTGACTTGAGCGCCGGTATCCACCAGAAAAAGCAACCTAGAATTTATGTAGTGTATAAAAAAATAGACGACCAAGAATAGGACTACCAGCAACAGATGTCGCCGTTACTTGCTGGCACTCACGGTTACCGAGGCGGTTGAGAAAGTGCACGGCTTGACGCATTTCCGTGCATTGGTCCCAAATCTATGGTGATACCAACAGTATCCAGTTCTTGAACGTGACCTGGAAAGACTACGTCCTCTGGAAGCGGGGCGAGAGCGAGAAGTTCTCAGAGCTTGGAGTTCCAGACAAAGTTGCTTCACTTTTACTGCTAAGTTGGCGGTTATACTTTCTGTGTGTGCCTCTACCTGATTCATTTTGGTGGGGGAAGTGTTCGATGACTCAGTCGGCGGATTTTACCAAATCATCCGAGGAAATCGTCGAAGTGAATGGAGAATTAATTGCCTGCACAAAGCCAGACAATCTCTGTATCCAAAGGTAACGCATGGGTTTGTCATCGATCTTATACTTTCGTCCCACCTGTCTCAACTACCGAAGTAACTGAGATGGAGTAAGTTCTTCTAGTTGCAAATCGCTAAGGACCTGCTTAAGTCGATTTCTCTCTGATACGACGACACGTTCTAATAATGCGCTGTTTAGTGTATCGTAAAGATTGATCCCAGGTGGTTTAATCACTAAATCTCTAACATAGGGTGCGACCGACATCGGCAACCCGATAGCCAAGTATGTGAACTTGGCAGTCTGGCTAGTGGTGCGCGCTATCTGGAAATGCAGCTCTAGCTGCGCTGGTCAGTATTCTGGGTCGTCCGGGACATGATCAGGGACACAAAACCTCGGAGCGTTTTCCCTCGTATCTGCTTTGGCGACCTCCGTCTTGGGGACTGAAATATCTGAATGCATCATTTGAGTATACACACAGGATTCTGACCAAATATGAATGCTTAGAAACTAGTGGAACTAGGGCATGAAATTTACTGCTGTGTATAAATGTGTATAAATATGAGAATACGGGAGAAAAAGAAGAACCTAGCGTATACAAAGGGTTACAATAAATAATGGGGAGCAGTAAAAATAATTTATTTAACGGGCTGACCAGTTTCGTAGTGCTAGTTCTGAGATTCGTACGCCCGAGGTTTCCCCAGCCTTATATTAACGCGGATCGGAAGTCACAATGAGAAGACGGTGGATCTGCCAACAAACTTCATTTATTGATTTACTCACCGTTCACAAGCAGACTTCAACGTAACCATTAAGGACGCTAGGTAGTTGGACGTGAGAGAACTTTGAGTACAACCGCGCGGCAGCCGCCAGAGAGGACGAATGTCGACGAAAATTCGAGTCGACCTTGAGAATTCAAACAAGCGTCAGACCGGTTGAGCGGCGTTCCCAACGGTAATAGCTAAAACACTGTTACCCTAGTGAATGTAGCCTACAGTAGCAGAGATGGCGCGAACTCATTGTACATTTACGAGTAAAACTGCGATATCTACGCCAACACACTTTGATGTTAGCGATTTGTAGTAAATTTACATTCACAAGATTATGTGGACCGGCGCGGTGGTACTGGTAAGACAACTCTCACGTCGCAGGCAGTTTAGGATTTTGGAGACGTCGAAGGTGATCTCACTACAAAAAAATAATGCATATGCTATGTTTTCTTGACAAAAAAATTACGCGATATTGATTTCGTTGTTTTTTCAATAAAGTATATAGTGTTTGCAGGCAAATGTTATAGTATTCCGGGATAATTGGGCAACCAGCAGCCACTTCTAGAATGATTATCACTCGATGATTAAAACTCCGTACGGAGTTTTGACATCAGTTTGTTTTATAGGCTCAATGTTTAAGTTAGAATCTTTATTTCATAGCACACAACAATTATTAATGGTTATTCGGGAGGAACTGAGGCAGGAGAGTTGTTAATTGGAGTTAAGGTTGGATTATTGTGGGTAAACAAGGGAGTATTTTCCCCCCACATTTTTCTGTGGGGAGTTTTTGTATGCCAGCCAAGTAAACTAGCAATACCGGCCACCATTAATTACAGCCTGATGGTCTATGACGGTGAACAGGTTATTACGAATGGGCATATATATATAGTATGTCAGAAAAGTGTACACGTCAGATATGGTCCCTTTTTTCTTTTACTTCTTGTTCTAATTATGAATCTATATAAGTTTGTTCTCCTAAATTTACTATAAGCTTCAATGTTATATTGTCCAGCAGTCTGGACAATGCGTCTACACTGAAGCAGATGAATAAACTGATGCGGTTTCGTGAGTACGCAATGAATCAAATGCTAGATGGGGTGCGAGTCAATGGTAAAGACACAATACACAGTTTCAGGTGAGCTGTTTCAAATGGGAACGTGATAGTAGGGGCCGGGTACATACGTTATATGCTGCTGACGGCTAAATTTCCTCGGGACCACATTGAAAAAGGTTATCGGAAGATACACAAAGTTTGGAGATAGACGTTGTGTTTGATGATGTAAGGAATCTGCTTAAGCCATTTTTAAAACGCTGAATGTTGTTACTGGCTCTGATTTCATTCGGAAGTCTATTCCAAATATAGGGATATTTTACAATAAAGAAGTTGGCTTGTATCCTTTTCCGAGCTAACAGGGTTGGCAAAGTGGAACCCTTATTTCTTAGACCATATGGAGAGCCATGTTGGAAATGACCAGCGAATGTTGTAGTGATGGCATCCGAATGTATCAGTTTATACGGAAGCGTAAGATTCAACTTTAGTCTTCGTAACCAGAGTGGAGCAATACCAAGTGTTTGGCAACGTTCACTGTAGGTGGGTGGGGATGGATATCCTAATTAACTTTTGGTAAATGATTGCTGGAAATTTTCTAACACAAGCTTATCAGATTTGCGTAGGTGGCAGTAAACGAAGGTGCAATATTCAAGTTAAGGTCGAGTACACATTTTGTAAACACCCAGCTTCGCATCCGGTAGACCGAATGCCTTTTGATAAAGTATACTGTCTTTTTAGTTTTTGTTACCTGAAAGCCTACTTGTTGTTTGCAACATAATGATTTTTCTCAGGCAGCTTTTGAACTTGAGAAAAAAGTGATGGGTTTTGTTCCACATGACAGTACGATATTGCGATTGTTGGCTACAAACGACTTGGGTCCTTACAAAGATCTATGGCCATGTGTCAAGTCAAGGTAGCTAATAGCTAATTCCTCAGAGCCAGCAGAAAAAGAATAATTTACTAATGTAACACGAAGCTTCTCATTTATTACTACGGATAAGCGGTCGGGGATTTGATGTTGTCGGAATTTCAAGGTTCGCACTCATACATAGAATCGTACCGCTCCATCTCAATGTTCTTATTCGTCAGCAATCTGGGCAGTGGTTTGAATAGAATGGTCCGGAATAGTAGCAGTTATTCTAGTCAGCCACATAGCATTAAACAAAATAAACGCTGTTTGTCTCCAGTCTATGTGTAGGGATTGTCTTGTATGAAAGCAAGACTCCTGTGAATTCATCTCCTGTTAAACGAACCTGCTGTCCAAAGACGACTCGACAAGGTCATGTTTGCTTATCTGTTGCCCACTTTTATTGGTTGCGAACGTGCGCGTTACCTCTGTTCTGCTTGCAATGCATCCATATAATTCGAACCACTGAGCTCTTTTTATCTGGTTCATAAATAGGACAGGAAGACACATTGTACTTTGTTTGTTTTGACTGGTTGATTACATACAACATTCCGTTATATAGGTTTGACATACGACTACAGAACAGTGAAACAAACGTAACTCATACTGGTATATATCAGGGTCGGATAAACGGTGGTATCGCTACCGTCACGAAGTTGGTTGCGTCAGCTACTTCTGCCGGTGTGTAAAGCACGATTGGCAACGCTTCGGTAAACGCTGCGGTTGCGATTTAGGGTCATAAACAAAGTGGTTTAGCCAAATTCGTGACATGTTGCGATTAAAGGTTTCGCGAATTATATCACCTATCAATTCACCCGTAGCTGTGGTGATGTCAGAACGGACAGAAACGTGCAATAGAGAATGGCGGAGCACATCCTCAAATGGTTAGTGCAGACGACGAGTCAACGCGGATGGGCCTATCAACAACTGAACGGAACTTCGGCGCCTTCGATCGCGAAACATCTAGTCGCAGCAGGTTTGACCTCGCCACTTCGTTTCTGGACGTAATTCGCGATCGCAACACTCAGATTTTGGTATGTACCGAACCGTTGTCAACCTCACGTCACACACTGGCTATCTGTCGATAGAAAGTATTGACGGGATCAGGTTCGTGGTGGTAACAATGAAGCCGATTATTCCATTCTGATATTCACCCATTTAACGTTTGTTCATCTTACTTTTTGTCATACCATGCTGTAATTATGTAACTGAACACAGTCAACCAGTTGGAATAAGGGAAATGCCTGCAGCTCACAAAGTATGTCTTCTTGCATCCACTTACGTCATCGTCCATGGGATGTCAACACTGCATGACTTTCATTGGTTCCCACTTTCAAGTTCAAGGTCGAATCAGTATGGTTTCATTCGTTTTCGTTTTTAGCAAAACCGTGTTACATACCGGTAGTTTTCGTTTACAAATTTTCCCACGGTTTAGATATAGTTCTTGAACCTACCCGGTGCTCGGAATGAATTGGGGGTTGTACTTTGTTCATGCAATAATTGTTGTACCAATAACATGGGTGTTTCTACGAACAATATTCATTTCCTCATTTCTTGTTCGTCGGA
>LUCH01018080.1:0-19071 GCA_013368495.1 Paragonimus heterotremus
GTGATTCTCAAACGTGTTAGCCGACACGCGCTTGATTTCTACTTGGGAAATTGCCTAAGTTCGCAGACATGTGATATATCACGGCTTCCAACGTCATTCCTCGGGAACTAAACGATTCTGCAGTGCGCGCTTCCAAGGGACACGCGGACTTGAAATACACCACAACCCCACTGCATCGCCTTGCATGGATGTGACCCCGCCACTTTATTTATCTACATACTGCCTACATCTGAGCACTGACGCTAATAATCTGCCACCAAGGGCATTATTTCATTCCGCATGTGGGTCCCTATGTTCTTCTATGTCCTATCATTCCCACGATTTTGCCCAGTCTAATGATGAGCATCAACTCTGGAACGCGTGGCCTACTTGTGGTTTTAGTACCGGATGTTAGATTGTGATTATTTTACAAAGTCCACAAACCTTGGCCTAACAGCGGTGAGTTCCAAAGTGGACAGCCCAGTTACTTATGTAACTTTTCTATAATTTAAGTTACTGTTGAACTTTATACCATCGAACTAGCACCATATAAACTAAGTTTATCTACCTCGCACTTACTTCTTCGATTTTTTAACGCACTGTCATCCCATAATTCTTTGTCGATTATCTCGTCTACCACGTTTCCTAACGATAACGTTCAGTGACAGTCAACTAGCCAGTATCTCCGTTAGCCTTACTGGTTTGCACCTCCCACACATTAGATCAGTGTTTCCACCACTCAGCTGAAAATCGCTGAAGTTCAGTCTCAGCTTAAACGTCATGCACACTCCTACACCATGTTTTATGGCGTTTTCTTGACGACGATCATCGAGGTTGTAAGAAGGCTCAGGACGTAGCCTCATTAGCAACTCAAATCAACGTTACTGAAGTGAACTGTGGAACCAGGACAGAAACTACTTGAACGACCGACAGACAACGAGGAACTAAGCGTTCGGAAGCCGTACCATCCGTTCAGATGTTTACTACAAATGTTGGAAAGATGGTTTGTGGATAAAAGATTGCACTCTCAATTCTTTTCACAGCGTCTCATAAATTCCCTTCTAATCCTCTCAACCTCACGTGAGCAAATGCATTTTCAGACACCAGCCAACCTTGAGGATGATGCCGTTGGTAATCCAAACCCTCCGCAATTCGGTTCTGTTGCTTCGACATCACTCGATTGCTCAATTCATGTCCCATGCCATCAAGTCGAGCTACCAAAAATAAATTCGGATGGACCTCAATTAAATCAAGAATTGTAAAGCCATCGTCACAGTCTTCACCGATCTAAGCGCTCTTCAGCACGCTCGTCACAGTGTTCTAGCAGTCGTCATCTTAATATCTGTTGGCATCATCGAAAGTCTGGAAACACCATTTCAATTTTTATCAGTAAATTTGCCTTCAAAAAGCCGCCACAACACATGGTAGTGGCGACGACTTCATTTGTAATCCCATCAGCGTGATGCCGTCTAATCACCATAGACCGCACTGCCAGAGAAATGTTCTCGATAGACTCCAAAGCGCAGACAAAGTAAACCTGGGCCAACAAGTCTTGTCCTGTTTGTGTCGCGCAATTGCCGAATCTGTTGGGAAACCTTTTCTACTTGGCCCTTTGTATAAAACTCGCTTTGAGTTTCGCAACTTAACCGTACTTACCCGTACGTACTGTTTTACTCTTTTGGAGGTCACCGTATAGCTTATTTGTTTTTATTTGGTGCACTTCACTGGAGATGAACCTTCGGGGTCCTGTTTGCGTTATCAATGGTATTTGTGAGGTGAATTTCTATATTCATTTTGCAGCGTTTATTCAAATTTAAACAGCTGATTAGTGATTTACAGCACATTTCTTCCGCTAATACTGACCGTCATAGTTGAGGTATGCAGTCGATTGCTTTACACGTTTCATTATTTACAAAATAGTACCGTAGAAACTTCAATAAAAATCTTGTTCAGAACGCGGTGGTCGTTGATCCTTCACGCGTTGCTTGAAGGCGGTCGGTTGTAACACCGACTGCCGTCACATATGGCCAAGAATGTTCCATGTTAAGTCCCGGACTTCAACGTTCAACCCGGTGGATATTCACAATCGGCAGCGTTCCTAGAGAGATGATTGGTGCCACCTTCCTTTACACTGTAACCTTCAGCTCAACCTGAAAGTGGGTAACAAACCTGGTGGCACATGCTTTCAATGATGAATTGGGATATAGTATCCATGCTTACACCGGCTAGTATGGAGTGTAGTTAAAAACAACAATGTGTTAGTGTCAGGCGCAGTAGCTTTTAGGTGAGACATTTTGCCGGCCGGTGCCCTCCCGAAATATCGACGGGGAAACATACCGAACACAAACGTGGTGGCATCGCTTCCATTCGAATTTACGTTGGTATTTGACGTGAAATGCAATGTAATCGCAATGTGGTTGGGGCTGCCCAATCCATTTATATGTCCCAAACCACGCAAAGTTTAGGGAATCTGGGGGAAGAAATTGGGTATTCTACTGGGAAACTTGCGATGGAAGCATTTTCAGAATGCAAAAACAGTTACGAAGGCCAAAATGATGCTTTTACCGAAAAAAAGCGGAACGTTTTTCTCAACAAAAGTGAGATGATGAACAATCTAGGTGTAGCCGACTCTTCTCACTGCGACACAAATATTACACATGACAAAGTCTACACATTTATCCCGAACTGTGCTCTTTTATTTCACGCCCAAATGGCCGTCTCCAACTCGTTTAAGCCTCGAAACACTATACCGACGAACCACACATTTGCCTAATTTCCCACTCCACCCCCATAAGGGTTGTCAGTTTTTACCGACTAATCAGTATCGACGATGTCGCTATCATTTTGTCTTTATCCAGCCTTTTATGCTGGACAGAAAACAAATTGTTGCCGGACAAGCATTTAACTGAATTTCTTGAGAAAACCAAACACGCTTTTGCTAGTGTTGCGATTCCGAACTACAAACCCAATCTAATTCAATCTTCTCCGTATTCACAGATGATCGAGATTCTGCCACTGGAGCCACCGTACATCACCATGTGGGATGAACATTTCGACCACTTGCGTTTCCCACGCAGCGTGCTCAAATACCTTATGGCATCTTCGGTAGATAGGTTCCAGCTATTTTTCCTACAGTCAGACGTTTTCAAAATTAGTAGAACTTGTGAGTGGTAGTATTAACACGGATCGCAATCTGGGTAATATGCGCATCATCTTTTAATTCAACAAAATGTCCCCCAAAGGCAATTTGATTATTCCCTTGCGCTTCTCGGATGTCTACCGACATTCGTTTCAACGTGGTAGCAGGTGCGTTATCCAGACCCGATATTTATGTCGTTCACTTTGCTGCCATGATCAATTTTCTTGAGATGACTGAAGCAAAACTGGACGACCGTAAATTACTAGAACATTCGCAATGGCCTATTGCGTCCAAACACCAAACTCTTCCTCATCGTAAATTCCCAAATGCTCTTGTGTGTGGTGGTCCTCAAAATCTCCCACAGACACTTCATACCACCGGCATGTCTTCGAATAGTTTTTAATTCATCACGCCCTATTTAATGTATGCCCGCGGAATTGATGCAAAATCATTTAGTATGGCCTGGCATCAAAACAGACGTTCGTGGTTGGATGAACCCCTGTACCCCGTATAGACTTTCTAACGTCACTCGTCACGTAATCGATTACTCGGCGCGTTCTTCATTCCCGCTGCTCGCACAAACCTTGTTAAACCATTGCTACGCTTGACAGAACGCACACGTGTAAACTGACTTACTCGATGGCCAGAGGCTACACCTAGCAAAGACTTCGCCTTAACCCCGGTCGCTTGCACACCGGTAGAGAGATGTATACGTGTATTTGCCATACTAGCTATTGTCACAGCAAATTGTGGGGAACAGTTTGAATCACGATTTATTCACGCCTCCACAAACCCCATCGGTATAAAATATTTCAGGACAGTTGCTTACCATCTTTGTGCAGATAGCCTCGTTAAACTAATTCATCGCCAACTAAAACCTGCCTAGATGGCACAGGGGGACCCAACGCACTGAACAGAACGCCTACAAATTGCTATTCCAGGAACCCGTTCAATAGCCAAGCAGGACACTGGCCATTCTCCTGTCGAGCCCATGTCTGGTACTATCTTTCACTTATCAGAAACACTCGTGTCCCCATCCAACTCGACTGAGCATGCCAATCCTTTGGGCTGAATTTAGCATCCAAAGTAACATGCGAGTAATGCTCGAACTCCTAATGCACGGCAGCACACCCGACAGTGATTTCTGTTCTGAGATATAATGTCGTGTGCACATGCTTTTGTTTGAAACGACACTGCGGAAGCTCCCTCTGAAACCCCCTTTTACAGTCCGTCTATGGTAGCGCAAAGTAACCTCAAAAATTTCACCGTATGGGAGGGGTATCACACAAACGCCGTTCCACTAGATCGTTTTAAACCAACATATTATGACGACTTTCCTCTCCCAAATCACACACTTATGCAGAACAACAGCAATCCCAATCCAGCGTATCACTACTCTGGGACGAGGGAGAACGCCATAATTCCCCTGCATTTATCACGGAATCAAGAGGCGCACCCTTCGCCGACAGTCTGTCTCAGTATTAACACACCGACAATTCCCCCCACACGAATCGCATTCGTGTGGACGAAATTTTCGGTGGCGGCTGGTGTAACAACCCGTTGGTGTGTCAAACTACAGGGCTCAATCTTAGTCATTCATTGGCCCCACGCCTGATCAGCAGACTGCGTTTTCAGTGTTTAACCTCTTGCCCACAAAATCGCGGGCCGGCTTCTTTCACCCGCGCCTCAACGGGCGCATGACAACCGAAAACCCATGATCAGCGTAAGTTCTCCGGCTCCAGTATCCTTCACTCTTCGCAACCGATCGCGCATTTTCTTCTCTAGCCATTTCCACTGCCTCTGCCATTTTATCGCCATCGAACTTACTCTCCATGTTGATTTTCGTTGCCAAGGTTTCCAAACTATTCGACGTAAACTATGCCCTGTCGGCAAACGATATCCACCAACCGTTCGTCAAATCAAGTGCAAGAAGGTTGTCACCTTCCCTGAAATGACCATGCATTCGTTTCATAAATCTAACCAGCTTCCCCCAGACTGGTGGTCACTTTCGGTGTCATCGTAGGTGGGTGATAAGTAGCAGTAGGTCATCTGTTGTAAGCTCACCCTAGAGGTGAGTTTCACTTGGGCTCCCACGTATGTGCGCAGTCCGCATACTCTCTTTTCGGTGTACGCGCATGCAATATTGTTGTCTCTCAGACCTATATGAATAAGGGATTGAGGGGGTATTGCCCTCGCATTAGAAGGTAACATATTAGTTTATTGAACCGTATGTAGGCTTATCGGCTTCATGTGAAACTGAATGTGTGCACACGTAACGCTGCTGGGTTAGGATTGTCCTTATTTCAGTCTGTTATTTGGCGGGCGAACAAATTTTCATCGTCTTCTTGATTGATTGCCAATATTTTCTCTCATTTTTTTGCTTATAGACGAGTCATATATTCTGTGCCTTTAGAGTGAGGGTTGTCGCAACCTGATGTCCCAAACTCTTTAATTTTCGCAAAAGGAGGCAGAAAAGTCTGGAGATGGATCTCCATAATCTAACCGCAGAGAGTTGCTGACTACTAGCACAGTGGACTGGACCATCTAGCTACAAACGAGGGGCCTTTTGAACTGAACTGCATTGAACTGAACTCTATTTACGATGACAGAGATCGCAGTGACCCTGCTACCCACTGTTGTAAAGTCACTACCCTCCGAAGTGAAATCAGACGCATAATTTTTAGTACCAGGCAAATATAAGCTTTATTCAGCTTTCACTGGTCATTTTACAGAGAAGGTGCACCGATAAAACGTAAAATTACATTTCGTCCCGAAGCCTCGGCTGTCCCATTGGTTAACCTGGCTCTGTATGTAGCTTATCTGTCTTAAAATGTGGCGCATTTGAACAAGCTATTTTACCCCGATATTCCTTGTAACCAAACCCGATGCCGATGCAGCGTGCCACCGGGATTGACCACTGTGCTGCCAGTCAGGTCGCGTTGTCGGTACTGATTGGCCGCGGCCTGGTTGACTTCCTATCGGTGTGTCCACATAACCCAAACCCTTCACACATACAAGTCGATTACATTCCGCCACGTTTTGTCAAACGGTTTCTGGGGTCTGATGGGTGACGTGCACAGAAAGCCTATCAAATATTATGAAACACACCATTTCGCCTGGCACGAAGTTCGGGGGAAGCCATCCAGTTTGACTGACCTCTTCTTAGTGATGCATGATTGAGCACATTCAGTAGATCACGGCCTCAAGGTTGATATCCGATGTTTCAATTTTATTTGGAAAGGTTCTTCCTTTTAACATCACTTTTAATCTTCTCCTGCTCAGCTTCTTCGATGCCTTAATGTACGGGATGGAAGTCAGTTTACTTAATCTTTGCTTCTGTGGTCGTGTATATGACACTCGCCCAAGCACTAAAGCGTTTGCGCCAAGAAAATCACAAGGTTTCTCTCTGGGGCAGTATAACGTGTGCTGCATATCAATGACTTTCATGAACACGCGTT
The DNA here is from genome assembly GCA_013368495.1 of Paragonimus heterotremus. Taxonomy (NCBI): domain Eukaryota; kingdom Metazoa; phylum Platyhelminthes; class Trematoda; order Plagiorchiida; family Troglotrematidae; genus Paragonimus; species Paragonimus heterotremus. The sequence goes on from LUCH01018080.1 coordinate 6,577, forward strand.
ATCCTACAGTTTTTCTTACGAAAATAAAATGATATCGCTGCGCGGGACAGGGTCATTCTTCTGTGGGTTGTCGACTCTTTGTGCACACAGTATCTGGCTAAAGATCTCCAAAGTAATCATGTGAAATGCAAAGTTACGTAACTATGTTTATACCTCAAACGGGGTTAATATCTGGGAACATGAAAAATGATCCGGGATCACTGTCCTACTGAACCTGTTATTATGTCTTTTTGGCAAAATTCTGATCTCTGGCCTGATCCCGTTTACGTACGTTCAAACTCCGTGAATCTTTAAAAGCCCTAATTTCCGAATGTCGTCCTTATTTGTTTGCCCAAGCCCTGAAATCAACTTTCAGACGCCTATCCCATATCTCCGGTGTGATAACGCCCGCCCAAAAATTGTCCAAAGTCAACCACGAAACGTGCACGCGATCTTTTTGTTTATACATGTCCATGGTGCTTAAGACTTCTGTATCCCTCTCCCATGGAATATAGTCGTAGCCAGGGGGACAAAGTCGTCTATATAGAGTTTTCACTCAACTTCACACCCACTGTACTAATTTTATGATTAGTTTCAAATTTTGTTCGTAGCCATCAGTTTTAACTTAACCATCAGGGCTGTCAACTTAGTGTCAGCGCCGTGCATGTGTACACCATAGAGTTTCATAAAACGGATTAGACAACTTTAGGCACTAGCGCTATGTACTGAAATATGCCTGGTTCAAACTGTTTGGTCGAGTTTGTGGAGACACTATTTACTTAACATTGATTAGGTTGGAATTCTGACGACCACATGTACCCTCTCTCGCGAACCGTCGTACGCCCTCCGACAACTGGTTGAACGGGTAGGGACACCGATAAATGCTTAACGTACCCGAACGTGGAATTTGCGCCGCACAATCGTTCATAGTTTCGCTGGAATAGCGTTCCGTAATATTGATTCCTCGTTCGCTTGCAGTTCGACTCCACCTGTCGATGATATACGCCTTGTTCTCATTGCATTTTTCTTCACTAGTCCGATCGGTTTGTTTAATCATGCAATACCGAAGTGCGAAATATACGATCACTCTACTCTCTGCTCCACCCGATGGAATTTTATGAAGTACAACATCGAAAACAGACGTGCGGGATGTGATGAGACACTTATTTGAGGTGTTCAGGGTATATGTCAAATATCATCTCCAATTCTGCCGAATATCATGCTGCTAGGAGTGTCTTTCAGCGCCTATATAGATAACCGGCGCTCCAAATATCAAGTGGCGATTTGCTGGAATACATGTTGTCCGATGGCTGGCAAGCGGTTTAAACTAAGTGATTGAGAAATTACAGATCCCCTGGCACTTCGTTATTCGGCAAACAGAGGAAACAAGACTGTCAGTGAAACAACACATGAGACACGACAAACCCTGATGAATGGCATCAACAGGGAGGCGAAAACAGAATTTAGGTTACATCGTTATGAACGCTCACATCGGATCGCAAATGCGGCTTAGATCGTAGTTCTTAGATAGTTGTGCTTAAACGTTGTTCATGACTTAAGTCATCTAGACGGGGAAGCTAGAGTTTCACAAAGTGGTTGCGGATCGGAGTGAAAAACGAGCGCAATAATATGTCGACGTACGTTCTATCATTTACAGCAGTTCCGTATGGTGCAAGGCGAACAACAGTCTGCAAATCACTTCTCCAGGATTTCGTTTCCGCCAAGTGATCTCCTGAAGATGTGACTGGAACTGACGTTCAGTTGATCCATATATGACCTGAAAGTGCTTCTTAACCTGTGGATTACCCTGTTCTCGGGATCCACGAAGATTACTAAGTGGTTTATTGTCTAGTGTTCGTAATGAATTACTTCATCTAAAGCTCCGTAAGCTGTCCATTCTCCCGTTGGTATTATGGCGTTCGGCTGAAAGCGGAGGATGTAAATTATGTAACCGGCTCGCTCGGAAGTCTTTGGATGATGGGTAATAAGATGGCCGTATCTCGTTTGTTCTCGGAGTGCATCACCATGAACGCCTTCCGCGTTTCCCTTTCTATGCCACCAAGTTCCCAGGTCTCCGCGAAGCGACATTCACCCATAGTTTTGCGAAGTCTTCCGGTTTCGTCGTAATAGGAGCGTTGTTCCTTAAACTAACTTCACCTTCTGCTTGGACTTGCCAGCGTGGGCACGGCACACGCAGTTCGTACGATTCTCCAATACGCCCTGTCCTGCTAGATCGATCAGTATTATCTTGGCGCATATAAAAATTTCCTTTTGCTTCCACTGCGCATAGGTCCTAGAGTTAGCCTAATACTGCTGTCTCCGAAACAAACAAGAAGCAACAGCCATAGGCCTAGCCGATCCGCCTCCACCGTGCGATGACGTCTGTGGAATGCATCCGTTCAGTTCACGAAGTTGGCACTCAGCCGACATTGCGTACTAGGATTGCAGGACCTGCGACCGGCTTGCATTGACCGGCTCCTAAAGAGCGTCCTCGTTTGCACGCCTCGCGATATAAGTCGAGTTCTGTAGAATGCGGTGAAGTTGAACGCTTGAGTATGTAGTATGCGTTCACAAGGTTAGCTGCTTCGTCCAGTTACCTCAAGCTATGGTCAACGTTGGTTAGAAGAACACGGTAGAACCCAAGATAAACCTTCATTTAGACGGTTCAATACACACTGATTTTCTTCGGTTCTGACACAACATCGAAAATATACGGATAACCATAAGTGAAGCCTGCAGCTGGCAAATACATGGAACAACAGTCAAAAGACACGTAAACATCCATGATACGGAGAATTAGGGGTCGTAGCTAAAATGATACAGCTGAGAATCAATGTTTTTTCTGAAGATATAACGAGCATCAAGTTTGGTCATTATCCGCCAGATAAGTGGGTAATAACTCGCGTACACATGCCAGGCTACATTCAATCGCAGTAAATAAGCAATGAACAAAACAGTACGCACACTATTAATGGTAGAGTGGGACGTGTAGCCCATATTTACACCATAAGGTAGGTAGAAACAACCACGTGGTAAAGTAGACCGTTCTCTGCCTGAAGTGTTGATAAGAAAACCAGCTGAAAATAGAATTCAGATATATAACCAACCCACAAATATGGTGGCATAGCTTTCATCAGAACTTGCTTTGAAATTTGGTGTACAATAAAACTTAAACGCAACGTGGTCGTAAATTACAAATTTCATTGTACCTCCAAAACCACACAAAATTGAGCGTTTCTGCAAGAAGAAGATTAGTATTCCACTACGAAAGTTCCGATAGTAACATTTTCAGAACGCAAAATCGATTATGAAATCTAACGTGATGTTTGTGAAAAAAAATTTCCCGAACAAAAATGAGAATAGGAACAGTCTTCAGGTGTATTCGATTTTTCCCCCTGCAACACAACTATTATACTCAATATGCTCTATACATCTGCCCCGGAATACGCATTTTAATATTTCATGAAAAATTTGAAAAATCTCTTTTCGCACTTATATGGCAGTTCCCAACTTGTTTCGGCCTTGAATCACCATACAGGCGAACAAAACAGTTGCCTCGGTTTCCTATCGGTCATAAAAACGCAGACGTATTTCATCCTAAGTTTGACGTAATTCATCTCTAAATCTCACACCAATAATATACCGAGCCTATTTAACCCCGAAACTATCGTAATTCATCTCTAATTAATCTCAGACAGCGGTGACTGCCTTTTTTGCCACTATCAGTGAACAATCGCGGGACGCTCCAAAGACACGCATGTAACATGCAAGCCGGCTGTTTACACGCTGGTTGTCCGTTACACTTATGAACCAACCGCGGGGCAACGTAATGACACCGCGGAACAGCGTTCTTCCAAAGTATGGGATCCAACAACAGTCCTGAAGAAGGAAACAACAAAAAAAGCATGAACCATAGGCCCAGTAAGCCATGCACATGACTTACACAAACGATAACTCCCTATGAACACAACTCCCTTTTCCACGCGTATTTCAGCTCTTTTGTCAAGCTGCCAATCAGGTGCAATAGTCGAGGAAAAAGCGTGGTGTCCACAACGAAAGCGCCTTCACCGACGTTTTTAAACCAACCAAGAACGGAGGCTTCACGGACTACTAACAGTTCAATTAAACGCACGCTTAAATCAACTGCCCTTGCCAGTATTTCCCATGGTTATTAACCCGCCGCATAGCCTCATCCCATATACATTCCCAGCACTCCCTGTAACTTCAAAACCTAATCGACCGTTACAATACGGCCTTTTTCAATATGTCATTTAAAGAAAAACAACTTGTATAATTTAGAAAAGTAACATACTAGTGGCAGCTATTTCCAAAACGTGTAAAAACGTACAGTGTTAATTTGCACCCAGGTCTAAGGCATTTTGTCATCCAGATCCACAATCCGTATGTTCTAGTGTATAAGAAAGAATGCCGTTATGTTTCCGCGCACAAACCTGACTACCACCCCCACTTTTTCGTGCGCACGGATTTTGTGTATATCGCTTGCCCCTGGCACAGTGCAACCCTTCTTTACAATATTCATCAAGCGTGCTGTCCTGGATGGTTGCGTATCCCGTTCTCTCGTTCACTTGCCCTAAGTACGTGTCGAATGGAGGCTATATGGCAGGTCTTACCTGGTAAAAGGGCTTTTAATCATGTTCGTTTGAACGCGAACGTCTGGTGTGAACCGAAATAGGTAACTTATGAGGAAACTGCCTTGGTCAAGAGTCGTCCCGACATACTCCTACGTAGGGCTGCAGCTCTGAGAGCACTGATACCCAAAAAGTAATCAGCCGATAGGCAGAAAATCAGCCGGTCAGTAATCTTCACACACCACTGCGGAATGGAACTTGGAATTCAACATTTTCCTATCAACTTCCAGTAATTATTGCACTGATGTCACAGGTATGGGTAAAGAAGGTGCATGTTTGTTGACCAGTCGCGAAATTTCGGCTGTCAACCTTTCCACGGTAGCACGTAACGTATTCATCTGTACATTAACGCGATGAGATAATTCGGAAGGTGTGAATGGGGGGCAAGATGAGCTTTCTCACTATTCAAAGCTGTTGGAAATCAGTCTTAGTAACCGCTTCTTTTATGGCTCTTCCTGAAAGTAATAGAAAAAGATGTATTACTTTCTCACTACTGTCGTCTCGGATTATTTTCTGTACATCGTATTTTATGTTGCCGACGGGTATTCGGTGCTCAGTGCTGTATGACGGGACCGAGTAACTGACAGCAGTAAGTGCAAAATTTCTCCTCTTCTTACTAACATCTTCATCGCCGTCATCGCCTAGAAAACGTCGCTGTTTACTGTTGAAATGATGCCTAACTGGAAGGGTGGGCTTATATTCGGCGTTTAAGGGGTAGGCCCATGTTCATTGTATCGTCACTTGAAGGTATAGTACCGGTAGTGTATCTGACTTCCACTTCCCTTGCATGTTCGAAGTCAACTGCAACGAGGTGTTGGTAGGTTTGATATCCAGTGAAGTAACTTACCTGTGGTAACCAGTATGCTACCTGGTAACTCGGGGTCGTCGAACTGCGGCTGCAGGTGGCTTTGTGCGCACCTGTAGCACACACTTTCAGGTAGTCGCGGAATGGTCGCTGTTGTTCACACAGCATGAAGCCAGCTGCTGATGATGACGACAACATTTTCGTTGTCGTCTGCCTCAATTTTAACCACATAACAAAACTTCTCCGTGTCCATATCTGGAAACGAATAGCATTTCGTTAGTTGTGGTTAACACTTCAGGCTAACAGAAGGAGAATACACGGACCGGTTTCAATGGGTCATGCTTATTAAATTTTCGTTGAACGTAGAATAACAAGCGAACTGGAGGACGATTGAAAAAGGGCGCATTTACATAATACATCGGAAAAAACTACGCGATGCAACTGATCATTGATGTCGCTCAACTGAAATATGTACAACATGGAAGATGCAATGCCATGCACCCAGATGTCAGTAATAGTTTGGAAACGCTCACAACACAGATCAGGTAGGTTAGGGTCAACGTTGTCAATGTCAACAACAACATGGCGCAAGTTAAGTGCAATAATCACATTCAGCGACCAAATCAGACAGATATTCGTTTGCAGCTGCGTGTAATCGGTAGACCGTGAATATCTCCGTTACCTTTCAGTTAAAAACTACTTTCTAGCTATTAGATTTGTTGAAAATTTGTGGCATGTTGCAGAACCTAAAATCTTACAAATCTGTTCCCTAGAGATTTCTTTGTTTCAATCTTCCGAAGAGGTAAGCAAGAAATGTGCGGTTGTTTAATGGCTTAGGGATCAACGGAAAATAACGCAGAGTCGCATTCTACGTTATTTCGGAAATATGAATGGAGAATATAATGAAAATCGACATCATAGGAGTGGGGACACATGCTTTTATTTAAATTTGAACGTAGTTAAGCAGGAAAGCGTGAATATAATTTTGACAATCGAACTGTTGTTGAAACATGGGTACTAAGCTTCTTATAAAACTACAATCATGAGAAACGCATATAATCTATTTCGGCGTAGGGCAATTCACCATGCTTCACCACTCGTTGATACCACTGTTGTTAATATTTCCATGGAATCACGATGTACGCTGGAATGGAGACGAGGTGACCTGCTGAGAGAATGACATCAAAAAACATTCCCAGCTGGAAAGGTTGCTACGCTGATAACGGCAACTATGTAGTTCGCCGGTATGGTGCTTCAAGGCCGAGACAAGTTGAAAACGGCCATTTAGGCGCGAAAAGAGATTTTTCAAATTTTTCATGTAATATTGAAACGCATATTACGGGACAAATATGCATACCTTGACGAGTACAATAAATGCGTTGCAATAAGAAGAATCAGCTCACACCTAACAGTTTTCCGTAGTTGCGCTTTTTTTGGAAAATATGTCGCCATTTTACTCGACAAAAGCATCATGTTGGCTTTTCTATTCGATTTTGCGTTCTTAAAATGCTTTCATTGGACTTATCGTGGTGGAATACATATTCCAGTTCTGCAGAAACGCTCAATTCCTCGTGGTTTCGTGGATATAATTGAATTTGTAATTCTTGATCACGATGCGTTTGCATTGCATTGTACACGAAATATCACAGCGATTCCTAATTAAAGCTATGCCGCTACGGTCTTTGGTTGATTATTCACTTGAATTATATATTCAGCTTGGTTCCCTTTCAGTATTTCCGGTGGAAAGTGGTCCACGTTAACACCTGGCTGTTTATACTCAAGGTGTAGTTGAAACATGGGTAACACGTCTTACTCTATCAGCAACAACGTGCGTATTGTTCTGTTTATGGCTTATTGACTATTCTTGCATACAGCTTGCCACGTGTACGCGAGTCAATGCTCAATTATCTGACAGATAATAGCCAAATTCTATATTCGTTTTTTATCCGACGATAACATCGTTTCCCACTTCAACCACTTCCGCTACAAACCTTCTATCTTCCTATCATGGACGATTATGATTCCGATAACAGTTGGTCTAGGCTCTCGCCGGTTGCAGAATTCACTGACGGCTGCCAGTATGTTATTTCACTTTTGGCTGAAACTGGAGGAGATTATTACAACTTATTCCCAACGGTCGAAATACATGTTTATTCTGAATCCTCCCGTTTTCTACTTATCAACTTTGATCATAGCTTAGGTGAACTGGACGGAGTGGCCTTTAGTGTGAACGCATACCGCATGGTTAGACGTTGATCACGGCTTAAGTGAACTGGACGGGGCAGCTACTAGTGTGAAGGCATACCACATAATTAATCGTTGATCAGAGTACAGTCAGCTGGACGAAGTACCTATTGGTGTGGAGGCATACCACATACTTGGGCGTCCATCAAGGTTTAATCGATTGGCCGGAACAGCTACTAGTGTGCATACATCCTGCAAACTTAGTCGTGGAACATAGCTCGATTCAACGCTGGAGGAAGCATTCGCAATTTTGCTATCGAACAGCATACTATTCACAACGTTCCTGGTGGTTTGCCTCGGAGCGGACGAAGTAAAGTTAACTAATTATCCCTCATCAGAAGACACGTCCAAGTGAGCCGATTACATCATTTAATTCTTTCGTTTCCAGCCGACCAACACAGTAATCACGGACAAATGGAGAGCTTACAGAGCTTCGGAAGAAATAGCTCATTAGAAGCAGTGGACGGTCAAGCATTCCAAAAATTACGGGATCATGAGAACAGCGTGATCCACCCACAAAATATGAAAACTCTTGGGTCCTTTGCTAAGAAGACTTTTCATACCATATCTGGATCAAACAAAGGGCAGTTCCAGTCACACTCTCTGGAGGTCATTTGGCGTAAACGGATTGCTGGAAACTAGATTGGCAAACTGCCGTTCATCCTGCCTCATAGGAAAATGTGAATTACATAGTATACGTCGACAAGCTTAGACACCTATAACTGCTCCGTCCATTTGTCCCACCTTGTGAGTTATGCCGAACCGTTCCCCATGCTGAAACACATAGGTGGACGAGTGAAACCACTAGGGTCGTAAACACGGGGACAGAATCGTGAATTATGCATATGATAACTGTGACTCAATGTACGTACTACCTCCGCTTTTTCCCAACACAGAATGTAGCCATCGGTACTCATATGTCATTGGTGTTCTCCCGGATGATTGAAACTATGTATCATATGAAGTCTTCATCATCATGTCGTCCATCGCACCTGATATCTGCAATAAATCTGTGTATGCATATATGATAGAACTTACTTCCTGCAATTATATCAACAGGATAATCGCTCCAAATGATGGCGATTCGCGCCTTATTCAGCCCGTGTGCAAGCGGTACACCATAAACGGATCGGTCCAAGCCAACCTTCGTTGTGGGTGGTGTGCGGGACTTGCACTCCATAATCACTGGGGAAGTGCGAACAGCGGCTGAAGTTGATGGAACTGACAAAAATAAGGATTCGAAACGTGCACTTACCGGGTTGAAGCTGTTTGCCACAGAATGGACACTCGTTTATGTCTGCCACTTGGATACATTTGGATTGGAAAAACAGCTGATCGGCATCACAGCAGTAACTGTCCACCTGTAGCGGGTCGCCGCAGTGTTGGCATTGCACTTTTGTTGTAGGCCTCTTCACCCACCTCGGCTGTATACCACTCGTAGCTGAGCCACTCGGGAAGCCGTATAAGGGTAGGTCGGTATTAGCACGCTCCACTATCTTACTGGCGAAAGCTATGATGGTGTTCAAGCAAGCCAGCGCCGTGCGGCTGTTGCAGTCATGCAGTTTTCCAACCACATAATGAAGGGCTTTATAGTGGGGGCTGAAATTAGTTTCAGCAACCGGCCGAAGATGCCGGCCTACCAACCGCCGAATTGGCAAATTGTACTCTGCAAGCCGCCGCTCAAGAATGGGAACCTTACCTTTGTAAAGAAAAAAGAACACTACAAAATGCCTTACCGTAGGGGTAGAGATGTTTACAAAACACTGGTAGAATGTGAATGCACGGAAGCCACACTGAACGGTAAAAAGTGCGCCGCCATCTTATTGCACGTGGAAATGCAAAATTCAAAGTCATCACTAGAGAAGTGATTACCTTGCATTCAAACACTGTTTCGAATAAGAGTCGTGGAGTCCGTCCCTTCAGATGTTTTTGGACAAGGTGACATGCGAATGTGGTCATTCTGTGAGGAATGCTCTTCACGCACCGGTCAAACTTCACAAACTCACTGCGGTCGCACGAATGGGCCATCCGTATTTCATACTCCCGTAGCAGCCACTCATTGTGGATCCATATTTTCTGAATGGCGACGGTTAGGAAGTCTCTTGAGTGCGTTCTCTTCATCAACCGCCCATTTGCGCCCTCCAGCCTATTATTTGTTCGATTGCCAAAGTGGACAACATCGCCTTGGGCATCGATGGCCTACTTCGGCTTGATGTACAGCTAATTACACAGCGAATAATTCAGAAATTTCTTATCCGTTCGGCCGATGACGTACAGATCACGTCTAAACCTACGGTGAACAGTGTAGCAGTGCAACTTACTCTTCCTCATTTTCTGCCGTAGCCACTCGGTGGAAGAGAGAACGACTGCTAAAAGAGTTTGTCTTACAACAAATATGACGGACGAATTTTGCCCACTTACATGCTTACGTACGGTATGGCGTACATGAAAGTAACACAATAGGATGTCACAGCCGGTTACCATATGGGCCGCTCCCACTTGCGCAGCTATCTTATCAATGACAAATGTTTCCACCGCAATCGGTTCGCCCATCATTTCCCGAAAAATTTCGGAGTCTACGTACTGAAGCATACTTTTCACTACGAACGTACCAGTACGTCACGGGCCAGCTTTGTCCCATACCGTCTGTTACGATGAACTGATTTAACTTCCAACTACGAAGGTATGAGAAAATACACAATGACATACTTGTGCCTGTTTGTCCCGTGGGTGACATCCACATTCACAAAATGTGGGAAACGTCGGAACAGTCCAATCTACGTTTGCTGGGCAAAGCTGATATGCTTACATTTGTTGCCTTCGTCCCTCTTGGTGCGCACCACACCCGTCGCACTAATCACCGACAGCACCTCATCAAGGTTCCCTAACATACAGTTACCAACCTTACGCAACAGACTGACTTGGCATTGTAGGCTTTAACTTGCGGCGGATGTTTCCAACGTCGGAAGTTGTGATAAACTTCCAGTAAACACTCGCTACATAGAGTTTAATGTCGGCCGTTGGTGTAGTGTACTGGAACAGGCTTCTGAATTCGTTCAATTCACTAACGGTTAGTTCACGATTCGTAGGATGGGACTTATATAGTAGACGATTGAGAGGGTGGTTGTGCTCCAACCCGAAAGGGCTCACAACCAGGTGGATGAAAATTATCCTTAGGGAGTAAAATCTGTCGTTAGATAGAGAACCCACGAGAGATCCGTGAATATGTGGCGATATGTCGGTGGTAAATTTCAGGAAGTTGAAAATCATCAGTTTCTGTGACAGAAATGATGAACAACGTTGAAAGGTTTGTTTTAACCGACCGTCAGTGGATTCGTCCATCATTTCGCGCAAAGATTGAAAATAACAATGGTGGGTGTTGCGATCGCACTTATGCGTTTTCAAGTGGAGTATCTGTTTATGTTCGATTAGTAGTCAATCGTCCTATGTTGATAAATGATTAGTTGTTTATAAATTTGATTTTAGGTGATGGATTATCTTCAGAGATACAAAGATCTATTCGGGGATCGGGAAAATTCTAGCTTCCAAGAATTTCGAAGTTCTCTGGAGAAATATATGAAGGAACGCAGTGTTGTGTATGTGCTTGGTTCAAGTAGAAAATCAAGCAATGGACGCTTGAATCATGATAATGTGAGTGTGAATACTACCGACGTTGCGTGGTAGATGGCGTACAGGTGTACCGTGCACAGGCGACGTGGAGAGAAAGCCGCGGATTACGACGTGTTTAGTGAGTTGAGTTCACTTGCTTTAAGTTGTTCAGTTCTCTTGATACATGCTGTCAATCACGCTTTAACGTTGCTAGGAGGAAAACGATGTTGGTTGTTAGCTCTTGCGTTAGAAAACAACCATGACCTAACTGTCTTGCTGTACGATGCGCACCCAACAAATCGCCGGCTCACCGCAAGTGGAGTGGGCGACCTTGGGCGCTTGTTCGAGTACAACACTCCAACTGTGGAGTTAAACCAGTGTGCTGCGGATGGTTATGGCAAGTATATGGGGGCAATGGATATTGGCATCATTCGTCATCGTTTGAAACCTCCGACAATAAGTGAGTTGGATTGTGTACGTTGATGACGGCCCTACAACATACGGACTTCTCCCTTGTTCCATTGTGTAGTACGAGGCAGACAAGATGGAAGAAGAATGTTAACATAGGGGTTCCCTGTGGATATCGTGGTGATCGTGTTAACATAAACGGTTACTGATGCGACAGCGACCGACTAAATTCTCACTCGAAATGTATGAAAACTACTGATTTATCGCACTGCCCTTTCTGCACTGGACAACTGCAACTCCCCCCACCAGGTACGTTGTTATTTCATAAACTATTGGGTTTTAGCTGCATCCACCTGAAACGACTTATTGCCTCCGACATTGAAATCGAAAAAGAGACCCCGGTCAGCACCCGTAACTCCTGATGACCTAGTTACGTCAGACGATGAGCTCCGTCGTTGTGCATCCGCGCAAACAAGTCCAAGTGTCACGGACGTCTATGGTTATAGTAAGGTGCGGCACGACTCCGAAGTTACCCAACGCTCAGTTTTGCGGACTATTGGATGGTCACTATCGTTACGCGTTCAGTCGCTTGGCCGAAACCGAGAAATCAGAAAAGATACGGATGCACTGTTTATTGGACGAACGAGGCGAGACGAGACGAGACGTGACAAACTAGGGCCACATAAGCTCTAGATTTATAGGACAAAACGATTGCCATAGATGGGCGACAGACACGAAGCGAATCAAATAAGACGGTCATAAATGGCAGTCAGGGAGTCAGAACAAATCACGTTAGAGGAG
>LUCH01018081.1:0-18883 GCA_013368495.1 Paragonimus heterotremus
CGACTAAGTGCGTAACCATGGCGACGATCCAATAATAATCCTCGCTGAGAAGTCTGGACTTCGCGGAAGTACCGATCAAAATCTTGTCCAGCAGTGTGAGGAAGGTGCTTTTAGACTACATTTTGTCTTTTAATTCCTGAAGTTAAAGCGGGCTGACTTCAATTGTTCCAGTACAATACTGGGCACAGTGTGTCAGAAGCTTAACCTATGTTTGAACAAACGGGCGCATCCTGGGATGTGTGGTGATAGGTTGGGGGAGTAAATCCACGGTTGCCTTGCTGCAAGGACCAACGGACTTATTCCGAAGTATGAAATGCCTGAAAGAGTAGAGCTGACTGACCGCAGGCCTTCGAAACACTGCCGCGACGGGGAGGCATTGCCAATGTACCTGGTGAGAGTCAGCGATACCCCCTCCAACCTGACCGTTCAAGCAGGCCAAACAGTATCCTATCAGGTCTCCGCCGTCGCGGAGACCTTATGAATCTAACCAGACAATAAATCCCAAGAACATAGACCTACGTCTGTCCTTAAATATCCTTCGTTTCCGGTTCGCCAGCTGCTTCTTCGATATTACCCACTACGATTACGGAAGGGCTGGCCACAACTAAAAAATCTGCCAGAAACACAAACATCTTATTTAAAAGGTGAAGTAAACAGTTCACAACAATGATATCAACCATACCTACACATATCCAGGCGTACTAACCCCCAATTTTTATTCTGACGGTTGACGTTTAACTTTGGAGCACGGCACACTGCAATTGCAGAGCGCGGAAACAAGGAATTCGCTATGGCGAAGGATTTGTCCTCTTTTGTACCCTCACTGATGTCTTAAAACCAGCCGTTACTCAGATCCTTGACTTTGTAGCGACCGCCCACCGTTATTCGGCAAGACGACCTTGCGGGTTTACACGCAGAAGCAGGCGTATGTTCCGTTCGAACACCCTTTAAGCAGCTGACAGAAAACTTATGTCATCGGATTCAAACCAAATATGTTCAAAACATCCAAGGCACCATAAGGCAAAAGTTCAGAATAAGCCTATGCCTAACCCAAATGTAGATGGCATCGTTAGTAAACTCCTCAATGCGTAAGCCCAGTTTATTCAATTTGCCCACCAGAATGCTGTGATCGACTACCGAAATCTATAGAGCTTATCGTGACATCTAAGAACACTTCAACCGAGAAGCGTTCCATGGCCGTTTTCTTGTCCATGAATCCGCGGCAAATGGTAGGTTGGTAATGCATGAATGACCGTTTTTGTGAGTGTGCTGCTCTGGTGCCGACAATGAGCAAGTATCAAGATATTCCCTTAAAAAAACCGTCTGCCATGCTCTCCACTATTTTTGACATGCCAAGTAGTGCCGTAAACGATCTCCAGTTACTGGCATGCGTTTTGTTCAAAGTTCCAGCGCACGAGGCTATTGTCTTTTTATCTAAGAGTTCATTATTTAAGAACATGGATGAATTATAGACATGGGATCCTTCTGTGACTTTGCGTGTAACAATAGCAGTATTCTTTGTTGAAACTTGGATTGATAGCTTGTCCGTGTAATGTTCGGGTGAGTCCTGTGAGGTGACGCTGCAGCAGCAAAAACTGACAGCAGACCGGGGTTAACCTACCTGAGACGCTGCAATCGGCATATAGAAGACTGGAATGACTGCAGGAGGTGCAGCCGGGTTGTTTAACCACCCGAATAATATCATCAGTTTGAGTAGTACCGGTTGTGATTGCCACTAAAAGCTGACAGAGAGTATTGTGGACAGGGAGTATTGCGGGCGGGCAGCACAGTGTACTGACCGGCTTCTAACCCAGGACCGTGGAGGTTTACAGCAACCAAGATAAAACCGGGAGACTCCGCGAAGGTCACGAACGGCAGAAAGCGACTCTGTAAAAGTGACTTAGCAGAAATACTTGCTGTTTCCGATGTTCCCTGAATGCAGTTGGTTGACAACGGTTAACATTCCCTAGGTTATCTTCAAACACAAATTTCTGTCCGCTTGATCCGATTGCAACTTTTAGCAGCTTGGAGTGGACGACCAATGTTGCAATTAACGTTATTGTTAGAGTTCAAACGTGAGTACTGGACAAGTGAATATGCGTCTGACGTCCGTCCACTAATAATTCAGTACGCCTTTCTTGAATAGCAGCCGAACTGCAATCCCAGCCGGCATCAAGCTAGGCGAACGCAGTAGGGTTTGAGAACAAATGTTGTCCGGGAATGAGGTAAGCAGGTAGATCTAGCCTAGTCTAGAACCACTGGCATCAACCAGGATAAAACATAATAGGAGCTGAAGGTCGACTGCAGCGCATTTGGCGGGACTCTGAAACGCACCAGGCAAAAATTGCGTAGAACCTTCCAGTACGTTAAACAATGCTCAAGAAGTTCCCGTTTGGCGACCTTCAAGAAAAGAATATTGAACAAATCGTTAAGAAACGGGCAAACATTCACCGCGTACAATTAATTGCACAACTGAAGAAAGTGGCACTGGGTTCATATAGGACCCCCTATAGCATGCGTACACGGAATCATGCGTACAAAACGAGCAAGCAGGAAAGCACGGCTGCAGCCGGGAGCCTTAGATAAGCCACATGATTGCTGGTCACTTGGCACATTAAGATGACTTGATTATCTTCGGAGCGACTGGACAGAAATACGATCGTAATTTTGAGGAATTGACTGAGAGATTCTCTGTATAAAATATATTTTCCAACCCCATGAATCTTGTTTTGAGATCCAGCCGGCTGAGACTCGTTGGTTTCACCCTGGAGGTCAACGGCTAATAATTTATTCATGGCGTTTGATACCACCGGCTGATATGAAAATGTTCAAGCCTCCGTGACTACCCGAGATCTATCGCATAGTGTCAGCAGAAACACCTCATATTTATCGGGAACTTTTTAACGAAGATTCGGCTACTCCTTTCTCGCTATGCCTCTCGGCGTTTTAAAGTGAACTGCGGACCATTAGATAACTTGTTCTGTATTGCACAACGTATTATTGGACGTCTGCTGTTTGAGCCATGCTTAACATTGAAGCCCAGCACGCCAACAACGAGTGTGTTCAAAGTCGAAAATTCAGCTTTACCAAAACAGTAGAGATATTTATTCGCATGCATCTTTCATCTGTTTAGCATAGCAGAACGAAGGTATTTTCAGACGCGGAAAGAGACGCTAACTGTCTTTTGTGCCACTAGACGACAGTGTGAGCACATCTTTCGATAGAAGTTTCTGATCATCATGAACCGCCGTACATTGCAAGTTTCAATCACTTCGAGTGGGTACGCTGCGAGATTCATGGCGGTCATGGTTCACCGTGGCAACACTCATCAGGCTGTCTACAGTCTCGACATTCCTGATCGACCAGATATTGCGAACTCGCATGTGGATTTCCCATGAAATATTTTCAGGTCACTGTGGCAAGAGAATACAACTTTAGCGTACAACGGGCTCCAGTCTCCAGTGAGGAACTGGACGAGTACTTCAACTAGCACCATCATTGGGGGATCATGACCCTCGGAAAAAAGTAAAAGCCCTAAGTAGAAAAGAAACGCACGTTTCCTGCACCCAGAGAAACTCTGTCTAACCTGATGGGAAATTATGCCGCTACGATCGACTAATCACATCCCCAACGTTTTGCTGGACCGTTTTTAGGTGATCTGCAGAAAGGCCAGTTCGGTGCTAGAGACATGCAACTATCAACAAGGTAGAAGAATTTTTGAGACAAGATGGACATTGTTATTTGGATAGTGGTCAGGACCGCAGTACGTGCCGTTATATGGTAAAGTGGAAGTCAAAATATTGAACTCCGTAGCCTGGAAGGCAAATACTGCGACAAGGAATTCACGCAGGCTTTTGAGATTTTTTGCTAGCCTTTACTGAACACGACTGTTAATCGGCTGCCATCAAAACGGCCAGAGTTTCTTTTGCCTAGCAGGCCGGCCACATTGTTCACGACTTAGGAGTGAAAGGAGGTTTTACACGAAAGAGCGCCCAGTAGGTGCTCATCTGAGTTAATGGGTCACTGTAATTTTTTGTGGAACTGAAGTCATTATTCGACCTATTTAGATGTCGACACCGCCAGATTGCGCTGTACCGTCTTTACTCCATCAATGCTTCGGAGAGACTTAGTCAGTACAGTTTATGGTGTAAATGCACTTCAAGTCCGAAATAACTTCCAGACTCCGAGATTTTGTTGCAACCGCTCAGCTTAACAACGAAACGTGGAGTATGTTGATCACCAGGAAAATCGATCCAGGTTTCCCAAATCACTATGTTTGAGACCGATACTGTACTGCACTAACCCTAGCGCTGTAGTATAGCTCCAAGAATGCCACCTTTGCTCGTTTAATGAAAGCATCACCCGCCAATGGTCAGGAGCCCAGATCTCAACGATACCGCCGCATACCAACGTTGACTGAGCCAGGTTCACTTCAGAATGTCACCGAAAATTCGTATAATAACCTAAGTGCCTTCCACTCGGATCACCGAGTGACGCGGTTAAGTTATCTTAAGTGCAGTTTTCTGCATCATTTCGAAGAACTGTTTCAATGACGAACCAAAACAAAGAGGCTGTCCTAAAAGAGGAAAGTTTTCTACATCTAAGCCTTTAGGGTAGCGGTTTGAAAACCACCACACACCACACTTTCGGTTCCACTAATAGGAGTCGTGACTTCAAGTAATCATTTGATAATTTTCATTTTGATACTATTGGTCCATAAACTGCCAAGCAGAAGAGACCCCAACGACCCAAACATCTGAAAAACGCCGTGTGATAAGTTCACCAGCGTTTTCGGTCGTCTAACCAATCGCTTTATTTTTTGCAACTTCTAAAATACCTGTGGGCTTAGATAGAGCAACCTGTTCCACGAATGGTTAATAAATAAAACATTTCCCACAACTATTCCTGTTTCTTACTCAAGCACACTTGTGCCTAACTCGGCCTCCTTTCCACAGCACTAACTCAGTTATTAATATTGCCGCACCCCCGCATTAATCGTCAAATTAACCGAACGGCAACATCAGGTTATTGCTTCTATATGTGCCCTATTATTGATAAAGTCATGCCCTTTTTCGCTTGGCTGAACTTCCTTGGTCAGTCATACTTCTTGAAACTGAATCGTGGTATATTGACAGACTCGCCAATTCTGACACTTAACATGCCTGCCAAAAAACGTTCCAATGTAGTCGCTGTTTAAACCAGGTATGAAATGCCTGATCCTTTTTTATTTGCAACACTCCGTTTTGTTGCTTGTGGACGCCTTATTAGATAACTTGGAGGATTCCTAAGTGATTACAGTTTCAAATTATCCGCTAACAATTATCCGGTTTATCCACCTTTCACCTTGCTGCGACCACAATTTGGGCAGAGTGGCGAAAATATTTTATCATATATCTCTGCTGTCATTTGCTGTCGGAATTCTCGGTGGCAATTTTAACTTCTCCTACATATCTTCAGTTTATTTTCTTGCTCCTACCAAATTAGGGACTCCTTTCCTGTTTTACCATTAGTGTTAAACCCACCAAGTTCCCTCACAGAACAGACATGACAGTACCTTGGTTCTCATCTTAACCCTAAGAATTTATCGTGTCTGTGGAAATGTCGTCAGTAGTCCTCCTAACAGTCGGGACAATCTGGACAAATTTTCTTTCAGATATTCGCTATATTTTACAAGCGTTGTCATAGTTCACAGAAGATTACAGGATGTTGACCAGACTCCGCTTTGTGACCTGCACAGTTCTAAACGGTGAGATAATTTCTTGCCTAATGCAGACAGTACAACAGTTGTAAACTTGTCGTCCTGCGAACTGAGAAAATTCGCCTCCATCGTTTGAATTCCCTATTTTTCCCATTAACCTGACCCTTGTTCCCACTACCTCGCCCACCCCGTTTTGTTCTACTGAACTAATGTATCATTAAACGTCCGCGGCGCGAGTGACCACTCGTGTCCTGGTCTGCTGGCATGACGGTTCACCTTTGACCTTGTTGGTCCTGTTGAGAAACTATTGATTTTGCTGGATGGGACTATCGTCGCGAACGACTGAGGTTTGTCTTTTGTAGTTATTGATGCATTTCTTTAATAGTGTCGTAGAAATTGTCGGATCCAATCTTCATTTCATTTTGGGGATCCGTTTTTGGGCTACGCGTAACTCAACGAACACACGTGTATCGTTACAACAGTGGTTAGTAAAGTTTGTCGTATCGACGGATGAATTTAGGTTCTAGTCATACTAAAACTGTACATGTTGAATCCGGTCGCTTAAATGAAACTCTTATAAAAGTGTGCGAGAGCTTCAAAACTTATCTTCTTGGTATCACAAAGTAAGAGGTTCTTCTGTTTTGCTACTGCAAAGTTAAACTACTAGCGGCTTCCTACCTTGTCAGGCTGTTAAACTTGTAACAAAAGAAAAATCACACTCTCCAATTCAAACGATTCATAATAACTGACAAAATTTAGGTCATCCAGGATCTCCGAGACCAGTTCGCTTGCCTTCATTCTATGATGTAGGATTCCCAATCAACTTCCACGTGACAAGTGCGAAACATTCATTGGCCACTTCTTCTGTTATAACCCTGTGATGCATGCTTCGCTCGGTGCACCTTCTTTATCGTCGGGTAGACCGTTGCGTATTGCTGAGTCTCACACAACTGAAGTTCGTAATCACCTCGGGAGCCAGCGTTAGTACCGCTTCAACGTAAGCAAGGTCCGACTTATGATCACATTAATTTTGGACCGATCAGTGATACCCTAATTTCCCCCAAAATTATGGAACGATTCATATACGCCGACAAAACTGGGCCCCTGCTTTCAGAATGGTAGGCAAGTGTGTCTCAACATGCACCAAATGATGCACGTTCTAGTCGCACTTATCAGCTGGACTTTCCCGACTACGTTATATTGTATTCAGGCCTGCAAATAGCGTTCGAGTTTGTTTCACGCAAATTATTTTTGAGTAAAATTGACTTCTTCAACATTTCTGATTCAGTGACGTCGTGTTTGCTGTCCTGTATTGAGGACCCGGGTTAGCACCACCAGGTAGATCATCAAGTCCGAAAGCTTGGATTGATTGCCACAGGCCATGTTATAAAAAAGTGCCTTACGACTGCTTTTCTCTTTAAGTATCTAAACGACGTTTTCGACCTTGGAACATCTGGGGATCATTTGCGTTTGCGAAAAACACAGAAATTGCTTTGCGATCAATTCACTGTATACTTATATTGGTAGGCCTTGTAAGCAGAATAGTCTAAGTACACTGAAATCTTGTGATGTTGAGTGGCAGATGAATTATAATGCTTTGTGTTGATTTTCTTAAGGTTTGTTGCATTATTTCGAGATTGCTGTGCCTTGTTTGATTTGTGTTGAACGGCGGCCCTATCTCTCTTCATTTTTCTTAGAATAAACAGTACCAACCATTTTTATTCTTACACTAACTACTATAACCGTTTCTTTTACTCTTATTCAGTCTGACCCCTGTACATTAATAAATGTCAAAATAAGACATTTTCCTTCCATGTTCTTTCTTGAGTAGCTTATACTTCTTACCATTTCTCAATGCGTGAACAGTCACTTTGCTTCAACCCGACCAATTACCATTTGTTTGAGTGAACTCAATTCCGTTTTATCGTCTCCCATTACTGAGCGGTGCTTGGTTGTCAGAGTTGTTGTACCGACACACTTTGTTTGATTTGCGAGGATATTTCACATTCGAGGTATGATATTTAATTTTCATGTACACTGGTTCAATTAGTACCGTATTAAATCCAGTTTACACGAGCGTCTTCTCAATAACCGTTTTGAAGGTAGATTATCTTCTCTGCCGTTGGATATTGAGAAAGGCATTTTTGGATTAACCGATTATGCGTAACTCGTTGTGAACCTTCAATCGTTAGCGAACGATTCAATACTTTGGTCAGTCCATACCTCCTCACTCAATGTAATCAAACGGTAGTTTCACCGACGCATATGTGACTGTCCCTGAAATAGTTATTCGCTACTCCATAACCTCCAAATGTAAACAGCCGGTATGATACTAAGCCGAATCAAACAGACCTAGGAGCACGATTCTCGGGCAACTCAGACTGCTGCAATTAATCTGAGTTATACATAAGGCCTCTGCCTTCCGCTACAACTTCGTTTAATTGTCTTCACCAGCGCACGTGAAAGTGACAAAGGCGCTTTCAAGAACGCTCAGTTTTCCCCGCCTAAGTGTCTGCCTAGTCCACCCAACCCTTTCAACTACCATGAACAATGTACGCCCTCAGATCTGGAACCTTTACCTTCGAGTAAAATGTAAATTTTTATTTGTTTGACCTCGCACCTTATTTGTCACACATGTTGGATTCTTGACGCCAGCCTCGGTTCACTTTATACTACACGTTACGGAATGAGAATTTTACTCTGCCGTTTTCGAAATGTAGGGGAGGTTAATGGAATAACCTCTTTGTGCGACATATACCCCATTTTGAGCAAGCTACTGTAGTTTGTGAAAGGAATGAACTCTTTTCCGAGGTATGGGATGCTAGAGTACCTTAGTGTATCCGGCACACCTCTGGAGTGTTTTGTGTACACTGGTACGACCACGTAAGAAATGAACGCGAACAATCCGCAGACAAATGAGTGTATACTTCGCTGAGGACGAAAAACTCAACGAAACGAACTGTTCGTTCAAAGTGTATTCGGGAACCGAGGTCAACAGAAGAACAAAGCACGACACAGTAAAAAGTGCTCAACGTGAGTCAAAACAAAATCAATAAGATGATAAATAATAATAACATGAGCTGGTAAAATGATAACAAAAGACGATAAAAACGTGTAAAATGATCGAACTTTGAAACAATCCAGACTGTATGAATCAGAGTAACCTCCATGGCACCAGCATAAGAGGTAACGACGTCTAAGCATTTCTATGGTACATTCTGGGATGGATCACTGAGAATCATAACCTGGAGAGTTTAACTGAGTTAGTAGTAGAGCCTGCTTTAAAGCGTTCTGCATGCCAGTACGTGTTACCTGAAATTGAAAGACGTCTCTTAGGATTTGTAGTTTCCCTATATGAAACGTAAGTTATGAAATTTAGGTGACCTATGTGCAGGGTCAGTAAGCGTATACTGTTAAGGATGCCGTTAACTGAACGTTTCTCTCATGTCCACGGACACAACTGATCACACGTGACCGGTGTGGTTGGCTACGTTTACTCACCACCAGCAAGTGACCGCAGACTACAAAATCGTTAACTCAGCCCTCAATATTCACTGTTAGGAATATTAGGGAACTGTTGTTTGGAGTAGAAGGACAGGTTGGTGCGTACGCAAATTTAATAAGCCATTTCCAGATAGAGACAGTTAGAACCAGATTTTGGGCTCAAATTTCAGTAAGTGAGAGACAATGCATATGATACAAAAATTACAATGAGTCTCGTGAAATGCTACACAACAGCTAGGAAGATTTAGGATTCAACCATGGATAGCGCGAACAAGCCAGAGGTGTATACAGCGCCATTAGCACACTCACTTAGGAATACAAACAAACAAACGCGATCGCATGCAACGGGCGGATAACATGCAAAATTTCCCCAAATCATATATACAGTGTGGACTAACACTTCAGGAGGGATTTTACAAACCTTACAGTAGGTGGACAGGATTTTTCTCCAACCCATTGCAATAATTTCTGTCTGTAAAGTCTGGTAAGCCGCTTCGTATGTGAACGTGCGGATATAATTATTCCTTACACGCACACGTTTCAATATTGTACAGCCGCATCTGATTACAGGATGTAGCGCACTCGCAGACTTGTATCTAGTAATATATGCAGATATAACTTCTACAGAACATTGCAGTGTGCCGCGTGTGTATGTGTGAATAACACACATGCAAGACGCTTCTTTTATACAAAGTAACTTATCTCCCTAAGGTTGAACTCGATAAATTAGCCGCCTGGCTCATAATAGGGAAATCCTCTTGGGGGCGCGAATATCATAAGCAACACTGACAGTGAAACAAATTAGTATGGGCTGGAATGGATGAAACTATCCGTTTGCTCAGTAAAAATGTCGCGTGCAAAGCAGTCACTAGCCTTCTCAATTCATCGTCACTTCACCGACATCTTGAATAGGTCGTAGCACTGATGACGCACTGCGGATTCCAGGGGAGGTCTTATCCGGGAAATTGGTTGTTGAATGTATAACTTCCACCAGTTTGATGTGCTAAACAACTGTTGAGAATTGATATTGACAAAGTCAACAACTAACTGGCGTTGGGTTCTACGATCGCGAGGTTTGCCATGGAGAGCGAGTACCAACATCACGCCAGTTGATGCTGCAGGCCAGCCTATCAGTTGCTTGCGTGAACATGATGTGAGTAATCTCTTCCATGCAAGGTTTACCGATCGTAGTTGGGAAGTCCATCTATAAATATTAGAGTGAGACTTGAAGACAGCGAGTTGTCAGGAGACCCCGGATTTCAATCCCAAGTCGCCAACTTTGCTAAGAAAAGGGTTCTTTCCAAGCAGAATGAATAGAAATTTCCAGAAAAATCAAGCGGTTGCTCTCCATATTCTTTCACTCACTCGATCTCTATTCCGTTATGCTCATTGGTGGCTTAGTTATGTTAATCACCAGTTTTATTAACCACCCTTCAACTTTCCATTCCGATAATGTTTGCAGGTCACCATGCACCATATGAACACCTCGAATGTTTCCCCTGTTACATAAGCTCTGGAGCGAAATAAAGCAGCCTTTTGCACCCGCATTTTGGTTTGAGTCGGGAGTAATTGCCGGGATAGTCGCGTTATTCTCGGGACCAGGTTTTCTGTTTTCTTTATCCCATGTCGGAAAATTCGAATTATTTCAAGCATACTTCTATTCTACGGTCAATCCAACCTGTCTTGACAGGGGTTTCCAAGACGCCTTCACCAAATTTTGCAGGTCAAACACTTATTCACATTTATCTACATACGTATAAATGCGGGTAGATTTTTACTTACGAATTTCAAAACGAACACATGGCCTTCATGTTTCATCATTAAACGTCCGATATCATCAATCTTTTTGGTGGGAACGCGGACGGGAAGACTGTTAGGTCCTGCAGTTGAAACAGTCAAATTCAAAGCTGGCAACGTAATTCCTGTACGTATTGCGCACACTCCCGGGTTATCTTTGAAAGATGTCGTATTGCATCGATCAAATATCTTACACGTATAACATAATTTATAAAATATGCCTTACACTTGGGTTTCCACGCACCAGAGAGCACTATCTTGTATATCCTCAGAGTGCACCGTAGAAGCGTGCCCAAGTTCAACCACAATGTAGTT
This sequence comes from Paragonimus heterotremus, assembly GCA_013368495.1. Classification (NCBI taxonomy): domain Eukaryota; kingdom Metazoa; phylum Platyhelminthes; class Trematoda; order Plagiorchiida; family Troglotrematidae; genus Paragonimus; species Paragonimus heterotremus. The sequence goes on from LUCH01018081.1 coordinate 11,315, forward strand.
TAACTAACCCTGAGGTAATGTACCTAACACCGTAGGGCATAGTATGTAGGGGTAAAAGCGCCCGTTCTTTGATAAAGGGAGCAGAGGGGACACCCTTCAGTAATGTTGAAGGAGCTGGCACTCGCAGCATAAATAATCCATCTGGACGTTTAGCCACGTCAGTGCAAGGGTCCGCAAAAAAAGTAAGCCTTGAAACACTAATATCAAAGTTCAGAAGATGGCTTTCTAAGAATATTATACACTTTCTACTTGTCCCAGGAAGTTCTGGTTTTGCGCCCACCTCAATGCGATCCTGTACACTATCATCGTGGGTACCAATATCTTCAACCACACCCCTTTTCCACTTTATATACACCATTATCTGTGTGTACGGTTGTTCTGTGATCCTTTACTTAGCACGGTGTCTCATTTCTCCTAACATTTCTGTAAGTGAACTGGCAGCAAAACTGGGCAAGTAATTCTGTTGCATATTCTGTCTGTCGGAGACGTGGTTGTGGAAATATTGAACGTTCGCCGTTCAAAGTGCACAAAGCAACGTCCTGACGCGACTTCGCGGGCGCGAGTGGTGATCAATAGGTTTAAGGTGAAGATATTGTAAATGGTCAACAAATTTAGAAGATAAGCGATCGTAGCAGTCAGCGACGGACAAACGAACAGAAAATATTTTACAAGTCGAGGAATATTAGGTGTTATTGTCTATCCCACAAAGAAGAATTTCATTTATCACCTTCGGCAAGTCCGATGAGAATAATGTTTTCCCCACATTCAGCTGTCGACATTGTGACGAAGTTCATCCAATCTCGCCTTGCCGGCCAGCAACCAGTAAGTTGGTGCAAGACTTATAGGACAGCAGTTGATACGTAACAAACGAATTGATAAGCAAATTTCAAAAGTACAACGTAGCTGAGACGTGACCATGCATATGCTGCAAGAAAAAGCTACATTGTGAACGAGGACGGATGTGAATGTCACTGACTTTGAACTAGAAGTCTTATAGCGTAGAGCTCTTCACAGTTCACCAGCTCAATATCAATTTAAGCCCACGCGCTTTAAGCGCAAGCAAAATTGCCTGCATGTTGCAGGTGCTAATAGTTGTGTGCACAAAAGAGTTTGACCCTAAATTTATTCAATTTTTATCTGTGAAATTCATTCTCCCTTCAACCCTGCAGCCCTATTCTACTTCTTCCGAACAGGTGGTCTCTTGCAAAGTGGCGAGCAACCGTTTCGCCCTTGCGTCCTGCCTGCATCACATAGGCCGTAGAAAAGAAAACACGGCTTGTGAATAGGTCGGAATGGTAGACTGCTGAAGAACGGCATTTCAGATATTCGTCTGCCAGCCCACAAAATCGCGTTCACCGAAGATACCGACTGTTGCTTGGCAACAAGGTGGCGCCTGTAATCTTTTAGTAGATAAGAGACGTGCTTCTCAATGGTCTTTCAAGGGCACCCGCGTACCTGGTCGACACCCTGATTGTCGAACGCAACCCAAGAGAATTGTAGAACCAAATTCGTGTTATCCTGGGGCGCGTCTAAGGATACGGCTTCCGTTTGCAACCATAGAAGTGCCGATTTTTTCTTCAACCCATCAGGTACTTGGGATTTATTTTTTGTTGAAGCCTGGCGTCATTACGACCCGGATGACATTCAGGCTATCCAGTGGATGCCGTCACCCGCGGATATTTCTTCGCTTTGTTTCTTTGTTCAGTCAGATTGTACGGGATGTTTCTGTATTTGTCACTTGACGTCCGGGCCCCACTCAACCGTCTCATGGAGTAAGATGCATCTTGATACTAGTTTACCGCATGTGGGGTCGTATTCGTTCAGCTGAATTTGGTGCTCAGGTCTAATCTGCTCCCTACCCACTATAACTCCGAGTTGCTAATTGTCGTGACGGTCGATGATTTAACCGTGGTGTTGGCGCCGTCGTCCCCTATAGGTTTCTTGAGTGAACTATAAAACCATCATACATGCCCTCGGGACACTTACGGTAGTTGAGGAGAACTGCGGACGGACAGGAAAGAAAGGTTTTTGCATTGGCGTTCACGATGAGGCTGTGCCTCAAACCGAACTTTAGTCGGTCTTTAAACCTAATTACCGACCACAAGCCGATCTGCTCATCCTTTGTTCAAAAAAGATTGTTAAGTTGCTCCTGGCGATTAAGAGTAATTCACTCGGTAACGCGTATTCGACATTTTTAATACCGCTTATTCAGACGGTCGGGTTAACGAGACTATCTTCCAAGTCCAAAAACGTCGGAAAAGACGATCAAAACGATTGGAATCTATACGATACTGTTTAATAAAATTACAACAAAGGTACTCGAACCTTGAATGTCAATCAACCGGGTACACAAATTATCCAGCAAAGGAGTTCAAAGTGGGGCAACTGAGCACGTGTTCGCCGGCAGCCAGTCAAAGGGAGATGACCCCATCAAAACAATGGGGTACAGATGAAGATGGGGATGTAAAGCAACAATAAGGATGGAATTATAACAGATAAACAATGACAATTGTAATAAGGAAGAAAGTAAGCCTTTTATGTGCGGTTATGACACGAAATTCGTTACGATCGTTTACTGCACACAGCAAAGAAATAAAGGCAGATTAAGGATAGGCTTTCTACAATCGAACCAAACATACCTCTAGCGATTCATCGTTCCTCATAATACCAGACAAAAGTAGACAAATGTACCAGACGAACTTCAACAAATCCAACGAAGGGTATGCCGCTGAATTCCGCTAATCGACTTCAACGCTGGACCATTATCTTACTCATCTATGACTTCAGGATCCAGCATCAGAAGATTTTAGGCTGGCTGATACTCTCCTCCACTTCATCAGCAACCGCGGACTAGACGAAGAAAATTCGGTGACCGATGCGGTATCTACTGAGTCAGATGCCACCCACACCCTCCAGATCACTGCGGTTGACATCAAACTGGTCGCGGTAGGAGATCCTGTCTTCCAACAATCTGTCCAGTGCATTCAACATCACTGGGCAGCCAAGAGTCTAACAGGAGGTCCATGGCGGTTACGACAACGCCGTAAGTCTCGCTTCTTGATGAGAGACTGCCTGATGTTTTCAGATCCCATCGTGGTTCCAACGAGCCTTTGTTCGGTGGTCCCCCGCCGGTTCTACATGAGTCGCAGATTGAATGAAAGCGACCAGTCACAGCTATGCTTACTGGCATGACATGCATCGCTAAATTAAGGTAAAACCTGGTGAAAACCAACTTAAGTTACCAGCAGGCCGCATGAAACTCAACCTGCCCGCAGCGGGGTATCCATGGTAGGGGGTTCACGTCGATTTCGCCCGTTCACTAAACAAGATATCTCATCTCGTCTTGGTTGACGCACTTTTCAAGTGGCCTGAAGCCGTAACACCGATTTCGCCGGCGGCGAGTACTACTATCAACGCTCTGCAAAGTGTGCTTAGCCAACATGGTATCCACGAAACAATTACGTCTGAGAGTGGAATTCAGTTTGCATCCGATCACTCCGGGTAGTCTTGCCGTTGCAACGCCATTAGAGACGTCCTATCGTCCGTATTTCATTCGCAGTCCAGCAGTCAGGCAGTACGTCTAGTCGGCGCACTCGAAAGTGCTCTTATGAAACCGCCGAGGAAGAGGACGTCTGATTGTACCTTACACTAGGTCCTACACTTACCGGACGGCTCGACAAGCTGCTGAGCAACATTCACTGTCACACTTATGGGTCGCGAAACGCGAACCACGCTGACAGTCATGGTCCCTATAAAGTAAGCAGAACAAAAACAGCCTCCTTCAGAAGAACACGCTCCCCTGTCAATTCAGTTATCTGTCTGCGCCCGCTTTTATTGATCTAGCCACAACCAGTGGGTACAATGTGTGAAAAGGAGACACCGAGGCAAGCTCTTTTAGGAGGTCTCCGTTGTGGGTAACACTTGGGTCCGCCGTGGCAATCAGCTCTGGCCAAGCCATGGCGTCAACAAAGAAATTCACAACTACCGGAGATCTATACTACTTCACCTTCTGCTGGATACGTTCGGGCTTCCTGAGAAAGTAAAATTACCTAAGGCACCGTCCTTACCTCTATCGGCCGCCGAGGCAAATCATTCTGCCAGACGTCCGTCTCATCGGCAACGTCGACCACCGACCGTTATTTAGGTTGACCAGAAGAAGATCAGCTATCGCCAATCTTCGTGAGATATGTGACGGAGAAGTCCTCAATTTCTCGAAAGTATCGTTCATTTGCCTTCCAAAAGGCTTGGCGCATTACCATTAAAACCTTCACAGTTAGCATGGATAGGTGATTTTTCGCCTTTCATGAACGTTTCCGACCCTACGTTGCTATTTTCAGTATCCCGCTAGAAGGTCTGTCTTCTGATTACGGTCTCACTTTAGTTTCTGGACCTTTATTTGGTATATATTCCAACTTATTGGTCGCAAACCCTAGAAGTATAAACGAGTTTGTGATCACCTTGTTTCCGAAATAAACTATATAACGTGACTGTTTGAAGGCCAGTATTCTTTTTATCCTCATGCGTTAGCCTTGGGCAGTCGAGTTAGTTAGTTAATATCGGGTTAATCGTGTATACTCCGTCGTTCGATGTTCATTGTCGTTATCCGTTGTTTCGTTGTCTGCCATGTCGTCAATCGTTGTTCCATTAATAATAATGTACATTTCTCAACGCGGCTGCGAGAAGCACACTGGGGTGGACGCAATCATTGCATAACCTGTTATAATCAGCCTGTGCGCTCGAGGGCAGTACATCCAGTTACAACAAAATAACTTACAACATAACTAGCATGCTCTCCCTGTTGTCGTCTATCTTAAAGCCTTTCGCGAACACGGTTGGCCGATCGGGGTGTGTGATACTATGATCGCCCATATGGGTCTAAAACGGTCCGTCATACCAGACCGTATAGTTTTGTTGCGGTCAACTCCCTCTCGGAAAATTCCGAGGCCAGGCAGTAACTGCGACGGCTGTTCGTGGCTTCTCAAACTGTCGCCTATTTTGTGGGTTCGATCGTTCAACTGTCGTAAACTTTCTCAGTGATGCGGGCGCAGAGTTCAATGTTATCTCATCAAAAGGCGACGAACGCAACCTTTCACTGATGTTCTACATACTGCATGCAGCTGATCATTGAGCGATTCCAATTTATGGCGAATAGCTACTCACTCTTGACCTAGGCCTTACGCACCAGTTTTTCCGGAGGCTTGCGGTGGAAGATATACTGCACACGATCCTCCGAACTCATAGTGGACAACGGCAGTCAGAAATTAATCGACAGCACAACCGCCGTGTGTATACATGACAACCCCAAATACTCCGTTTAGTCTCTTGAGTATAAACCTGCGTTTCTTGAGGATAAAGAAGCCTTATCCCGAGCAAATGTATTATAATATTCAAAGCTGGATGAAAGGTCGCCGACAGTTTTGAAGCTTGACGCATCGTATCCAGTTGTTAGCGCTGCTTTACAACGAAACATGAATAGTGGCCGATACTGCCCGGGAGAAACAAAGCATCCAGAATTTATCTCCCGATTCGCTACTGACATCCCCTATATAGACAGCCCTGGCAATTTCGTCGCCGACCCCTTGGTCCTCTCCCTTCTTCTGACGGTTGTACATATATTCTGACCTGCGTCGACCGATTCCCGAACTGACCTATATGTCAATGGAAGCAATTGCATGTAGTATTGTCCAGCCGTAAATTTCGAATTTCGGCGTTCCGGCCATATTTACTACTGTCCGCGGATCTCATATTATTTCACCCCTCTCCCGAGATTTGAATCGTGTGCCTGAATACGAACACAACGGCCACTGCGTTTCATCCCTCGCCCAATAGTATTGCCGAAGCGTTTAACTAAACTCATCTTTAATGGCACTATCGGCAGACGTCAAATGGTCTTATCGCTTACCTGCTGTTCTTCTTGGCCTGCGAGCGACTGCAAAGGAAGCTTTTTGGGGGAACCCAACAAAACCCGTTCGCGGTTCAACTCTACCTCTTCTGGAGGAACTTCTCTTTGGTGCCCTCGCATCTGTGAGTCCTGACTCCACCTATGTCATAGGTCTGAAGGATTACATGTGGCATATTCGGCCTTCACCTTCACGAAGACGTTTCACTAAGAACAGGTGCGCTGTGATTTGCGAATCTACGTTTTTGGTGTCATCCGCGTGGACTCGCGTGAGACTAATTTGAAGCATCCGCACGACTGTCCTCTGGGGGTGCTTGACATAGAAGACAAATATTTTGTTCCTGACACTGACGGAATACGTCACTCTGTAAGCACTGACAGGTGAAACTTGGCCTATGGTGGCCACTAGTCTACATCCCCGTCAAGCCCATAAGACATTACTCATGCAGACGTTCCCTGCCAATGAACTCCTAATCAGTCTACCGATTCAAAAGACTTCGCCTAGATTGCCCACCTAATGTTTGACACCACAGACCATACTCCAGCTCCTGCCTCCCATTCTAAGCCACGCATATCAAACACCCATTCACACCGAACTGTTTAGATGATTAGCAATCCATGATGACTATCATTATTCACTCACTGTCCGCTCCCTCCAGTATCCATGGTTTCCTCTAGTTTAACGCTCTATGAATAGTCTGTCGTCTTTCTGTTCCCTTGTTATACATTATTTTTCCTACTCTGTAAACATAAACCATTAGTCTATCGTTCGAGTCAATGCACACTTTGTCCTCATGCACCTCACTTCCTGTATCCATGTCGTCACTATTGCCGAGAGCTAACAGTGACAACATCCTTTTTAACACATTGCAGGAACCACATTCGCTAGAACTTCTTTGTCATCCAAATGACACCTCCTTCCAACACACAGCGGACTTCATGCGATGAAAACTATCGTGAACAGTCACTGTGTGTCATTACGGATTGATTTGTAACACTGTTGATTCACTCCTTGGTTCCAATACAACTCTTTACCCGATACATCCCTTTAACCTACAGGCTGAAGGCACTCAGCGGTTCCCAGTTGACCTACAAGCTAACAAACATCCACCATCACACCAGAACCAGTTAACAAGGGCTTGTGCAAACGTTTGATCCCACTGCCTGGCAACGAAGTGCTGAACAACTGTTTCAACCTTGTTAGTCAACTACCATCTCGCCAGGCGCCCACCGGTTGTGAGTTTACTTCCCCAACTTGCATGGTGCATGTGGGACTCAGGAAGATCCATGCAGCTGTACACCACTACGATGACAGTTGCCAAATCAACGGAAGAGTCGGATTACATGTTTCAGTTGCCTATATGTATGTACATTAAAATGGACTGAGATCAGGAAAATATATGCTGACAACCAAACGAATGTCAAGCGTACGTCAAAATTTGAGGTGTACTCTTACCTGATAGATGTGCCCCCGGTGGTGGCGGTAGTTTCGGATATCTTTGCGCCTCATTTTGCTATGATTATTCGTGAGTATCCAAATCTGCCTGGTCAACCCGGATAAAAGAAGGCACAGCACACGAATCCAGTGACGCTTTTGTATGGTGGGTTAACTACAACCAATCTCAACCATGCATGTACGTTACACCGTATCTGTTCATGTTTTCTTCTGG
>LUCH01018082.1:0-18903 GCA_013368495.1 Paragonimus heterotremus
TGATGCTATTGTTAGCAAAATCGTATCACGAGCGCCACCCGTAGCTTGCGCCTGATAAAGACACGTTTTCAAATATTTGAAGCCAACAACAGGCTCCACCTGCTGTTATGACCATGTACGTCCAAAACAGAGAGACACTTCACATTCTCGCGTCAGACTGGCTGACTGTTTTAGAAGTTTGTGCACCTGTCATTCCGTGGACGGTCTCCTTGACATGACCTTGACCAGCATTTCAGATAAAGCCTCAAATGAAGCTAACTAATGTGATGCTTCAATTCCAAAGTCAGACGAAGTACTCGATGATGGCTTGCGCCTGTTGGTGTTCTGACAGTTACCTAGTGTTACCCGAAAACTCACCATATTTCATTTACCGTCGATGAGATGCGTTGAAGCTATCCGCGTGTAACTCGAAATATGACTACTTTTCTCGCCGTTAATTTCCTGATCATTTTTCTCTACTGGTGCCCTGTGCATCACAAAATTGTATTCGATTACTGTTATTCGTTATCGAACGATATATCGATCCGCTACCAATTGATGTTTTTGTGTTACATTTTGTTTGTTTCTGTATCTGTTTTATATTGCGTGCTGCCTGCTTCCATTGACAACTACCCGAGTTAGATCCAGCGGTGCTGGGACTCAACTGACCAATGCAGTGAGCACGTGCGACTGTGGTGGATGCAAAATGTCCGTACAAAAATGTTTGCCATGCTACCAGTGCCAGGAGTAGCATCACCTCAAATGAACTGACCTCAACTAACGGCTTGTTTCTTCTGCTCTAAACCTTATCTGCGGGAGCTGCAGGCTCAACCAAAGTCAAGACGCCTCTTTTCCGCTAGCTACTCATGCACGCATCACGAAAATTGGAGCGACCCAAAAATCTGCAGCTGTAAATGTGGAGCTCTTCCTCATCATAATATTTCCTTCTATTTCTTCCATGGGGAATAGGATGATGTAGTACCAACGGACTATGTCCGAAATGAAGGTGGTACTGCAGTCTCTGGGTGAATACATTGAGTTCGCCCACTCTGGTTTTGCGATCGCCAAGAAAGCCGTTGCCTTGTCAATTGCACATATAAAGAATGCAGCAGCAAATTTGGAACGGAAAGCTCTTAGGGAAGGGAGAATTGCTTTATAAGTCCGCCTCCACACAACGTCTTTACCAGCCAAACTAGCTACGTAAGTTTTGGCTTCTTCTCTCTCCCCGGGCGTTACCAATCTCGTACTCGCCAGCAGACGACGAGCCAAAACAACCAAAATATCACTGGGCCTTTTAGTAACCCTGTCAATAATACTTGTTCCGCCAACGTTTACCTGAGATGCGTTTCTTCTTATTGCCGTCAGCACAGTGGGGCGGGTGGCGAGCAGCGGGTTAAAACTTAGTCACGAATTGTGGCAGACCGGAAGGTACAATTGGAGACTAGGGTAGGTGTTTCTGCTCCGGTAATGTTCACTCATGCTTGTGCCAGTGGTGGTAAGCGAGGGCACTGTCTCCGTATTTGCCACCCCAACAACGCCTTTTGATTATGTTCTTCAATATGGTGTGATGCAAATGCTATCCGGGCCCAGGATATGCACAACAATACCCCGAAGTATATGGTTTATATTCATCTTAGATTTCCCAATTTTGTCAGACCTCTCATTGCGTTGTGGGTAATTGTGGCGTTATACATTCCACCTCGCTTCCCACGATGACCGTTGAAGTTAACTTCACTATTGTGACATGGTTGATTGGCCACACGCTCTCTTATTTATCATCAGTTGCTCGTTCAACTTTCAGACAACTAAGTTTCACTGCAGGTGTTCCAGGATTGTCTGAACACGTACTGTCATCGTGTGTTGAGACGTAAGCCATCTCGGCTCAGAGTGTAGTGACCAGCGATCATGTAACCGTGTTCTCCTGCTTATTTGTTCCGCACGCATGATTCTGGATACGTCTGTTATTGAAGACCTGATACAAACCCAGTGCCAACTACATATCAGTGCTAACTGCTCATCATACTTCCAGACCGTTGGAAATATACGGCTTGTTTGTAAACCTCACTGCGTTCACTGGTTCGAAGCCTGTTGGAACCACGTTTTGATTGCTCTTCAGGAAAGGCGTTTTGAAGTGTTAGTGGACGAGGGTCTAGCGCATACCAACTTATTCACCACAAGAGGCCTCCAAGCTCACCAAAACTTATTTCTGTTTTACGTCATTTCTTATCTATCGTTTAAAAAACATTTTCGTTCGTCAAGGAGCACTTTAGATCACTATCCCGCTCTAATCGACAGCTATTTCACCCACACGTACAGGAGGTTTTGTGGCGCAAGCGGAATTCCCGTAACTGTATGAGACGACTGTTGTTTGCTTTCTGGCGTACGGGTTGCCACTGCCGTTAAGTTTCATTGTTGGTTGTTATCAGTAGGTTTTTCTGTTTGTCGCTTGCCCATCTTCGCCCTTTAGATTCCCACCTCAAAGCTTTTCAAGGTCAATGAATTTTATACGCAGGAAGCACTCGAGACATACCCGAGTAAGCCGGTTGCAGTATACATATTACACTTTCAGTCTGTTGCCAATATAGGAACGTGGCTGTTCGCCAAGTACCACTTCGTATTCATACCCGGAAAGGGAAATTCCGCGGGCAAACTCGCCAAATTGTTCCCTACCTTATATAACACAGAACAGTTGTGTATATTACGATATACGTGCATTGATTATCAAACACTGTTGAATTTGATATATTCAGAGAATGAAATCGCCAGCTTGGTTCCGCTGACCTGGCCCATGAAGAAGGCCCGAGTATGCAGGATGCGTTCATACTAATGGCTGCTCCAACCTGATTCATTTGAACTGTGAATAACCCCTGGGTATGCAGTATAGGTTTACACTACTAGCTGCTCCACCCGATTGAATAAGACTGTCGCCAACGTCTGGATATGCAGTGTGCGTTCAAATTAGTGGCTGTTCCAACCTGATTCAGTTGAGCTATGAATAACGTCTCGGAACGCAATATGAGTCCAAACTAGTGGCTGCTTCACCCGATTGGCCCAGGCTATCAACAATGTATCAGATTGCAGTACACGTTCACACTGGTAGCTGCTCCATCCGATTGACTTAGGCTATCAACAACGTCTCAGAATGCGGTATGCGTTTACTCTAATGAATATTCCAACCTGATTCACCTATGACATGAATGACGTCAGGGTATGTGATATACGTCCATACCAGTAGCTGCTCCACCAGATTGACTTAGGCTATGATCAGCGCTTGGGTATGAAGTATGTGTTCACACTAATAGCTGCTCCTTTCGAACTAGTTTGACCATGAACGATTTGGAGAACAAACACTTGCGGGAAGCGATAGAAAACCTGTAGTTGAAACGTTAGGGGTACACGGTAATCACTTTCTTTCATTCCGCTGATTGTCATAATGATTGGAATATTTTTCTGCACTGCGATGGATACTTGGTGTTCTAAACATCAAATTGTGAAGGACTGAGATGTAATCCACTGGCGGCTTGAGATCATCTGCTTCCCTATATTGTTCCGTATGAACGCCACACGATCTCAACCTAGTTGGAAACAATGCAGTAAAATGGGTAGAATTCACTTCTGAAGATGCTTCTTGATAGAATTGGACTTGATACCCTGTTCTTACGCCGTTCCATATACACCGAAAATGGAAACAACCATCTGATAGCTTCATTTCCAACCGTTTGTAAGAGCAACATTTCATCGATCAACGTCTACCTGGAATTTTTGCAAACAGAAATAGTATAAATATCGTATAGACAAAGAAGCTGGAAACGTTGTCATACATGTTTCACCATGGAATGTGTTGGTGTTCTTGTAGAAATGCAGTGCCAAAATTGTTAGGTCGTATATTTCCATTTCCACTATATCCTCAAAACGCTGCAGAAAAAGCACTCTTAGGCTACAGGATGAAGTATTTCACCTCAAAAATTGCAATGACCGCATTTGTAAAACTTGAAAAAGTGAGCTAACGCCTATAACGGGATATTTTCGCGAAAATGATGGCAAAACTTTTCGTCATCAAGCCAAAACCCTTGGGACTTACTCGATGTATTCCAATTTTTCTATCAACCACGCTTATTTACAATTGATATAATGTAAGGATTTATCAGAAAGTTTGCTTTTAAAATTTCTAAAAAATATTCGAAAATCGAGGATTCGCGCCAAATGGACCGTTGTAACATGCAAGCCGGCTGTTCTTCCTGTGATCGTCGATTACACTTACGGACCAATTCTGGGGCAACGTGGAGACACCGGGAGGCAGCATTTTCCCGAAGCGGAAATTCCAGCAACGTTCCTGAAATTGTTAACAACAGGAAACAAACATTAGGCAACGGCCTAGCAGGCCATGCACAAGACTTACACAAACGAAAAATAAAACGGCGCCGACAACACAATAGAACGCTCGGTTACACAACTAGACTTCGACCTGTTCGCGCTTGCTGGTTTCGACCGCACATTACACCGGTTTGCCTTTCGAAAGACCTACATGAAACCGATAATTACCTGTTCAGCTTCTAGCACAGAAAACTCAGCGGTAACCCATGGTTGCCGGAAATTCTGCGGCGTAATCATACAGTAGCAAACCGGCGGTGCGACGCTATAGGCTGAAGAGTAGTACTCCCTGGAAAACTCGGCCACAACTAGGAAGTCAGATGAGTTACTCTTGTCAGGAAGTCACAGAGAAAGAGTCGAGGAATTACTCTTTCTTGGTCGTCGCATGTGCTTAAACAAGGAGATTTTGCCCCCGTCGGCTCTGAGGGGGACCTTTACTTGTACGAGTTTGGCGTGTTCACGGACTTCCCGTCTACACCTATTCCGAATAATGTGGGAAGCACTTTGATCCTCCGAGTTTCCTGTAAGTGTATGCCTCGTGAATAACTAGGAACGGTCATCGAGGAGATGATGTATTCTGCGCGGACTAGGTGGCCGATAGTTGAAAGTGCGCAGTTTGCGCGGTACAAATAACCTGTCCGCTATCTCAATTGCGCCTTAAAGCACGCGGTAGTTCTGGCGCATGCAGCCATAGTCAAGAAGGAGTTAACTTAAGCGGTTTCTCAGATCGTTAAAATATGCCGGATTAAAACTTCGAAATGCAGATTTTTTTACTGGTTATTGTAACCAGCAACAGATAAAACCAAAGATCAGCAAATAGTGGTCAATATGTCCGAGTGACGGTTTGATTATCAATCTGTCTACCAGGTGGCCGTCATTGGTGATAACTAAGTCAGGCGCAGAGGGAGCCTGACCAGAACGAAACCGCGTCAGGGCGTTGACACGCTGTTCGCACGCTCTCTGTCGTATCAGCGCCGAAACGGTAGTCAAGAATCCGCTTTTACACTCCTGGTGAAAAACTGATGCCCAGCTTATCTTGGGCGCATTAAAGTCGCACATGATAAGCAGATGAGTAAAGTTTTGTAGTCCTAGGAAGTTGTCTAGGTTTACAAGAAAGGTATCTTTTTCAAAGAGGTCGGATCGGGGAGATGGATAGATAACCCTCATTAGGAGTGAATCTCGGTCACGCAGTGCCGGTCGAGGCCACAGAGCATCACAATTACCACGGGAGTGAAATCCACCGATAACCCTGGGTATTGGGAGACAATGCTGAAAGAAAATCGCGGGACCTACATTTTCTCCTAGCGGAGTCTGCTCGATAAAATGAGTACCCAGGGACACTCAGTTCACTACCACTGATGTCACCTATAAGCCAGGTCTCCGTGAGAGCAAACATGTGGGGTCGTGTATCATGGGTTAACTGTCTGACTTCCGGTACCTTATTGAACAAACTCCGAGGGATCTTTTACATGTACTAAGGAGCCATTTCCTCATTTGACTTCCCGGAAGAAGAGGGAGGAGTGTGCGAGAAAGAGTTTGGGGATTAAGACCTAGAATTGAGGAGGGTGAAATGGATGGACTCAGTCTGCACCGCCGAGTGGATCCGATGGCCTCATTTTGAGGCTGTGGGTGCAGTCACCCATTGTGCGTATGTCGACTTCAATACAGAACGGTTGACCAGAATTCTCAGTGTCGCAACTTGCGCCCTCCGCAGCCCTGCTAAATTCCGCTTTTCGAAAAACGTTTGAGGGTTTTCACCCAGGGAACATTTAGCTTCTACTTCTGCTGGATGCAATGTTCAAAATGAGACAGTGTGTGCGGTTTTATGGAGCCACTGATAGAAATGCTTCGTGGGCGGACCATTAAGATGCCTTCATATTTACAGGCGGCATCCCAAAAGGCTCCCATTATTCCGAATTCTTGGAGAAAATAATTTTCTGCGGGACCCCTTGGTGGTTTTTGGCTTGGATAACTCGGAGAACGGCATTGGTTCTGTTTTGAACACTTGTGCCCGTGCCTAGGGCGTCGGTCGTTGGTGTGGCAAATACAGAAGCAGCGTCCTCGCTTACCACCACTGGCACAAGCCACTAAATGAGAGTAAGAGCGCGCACATATCACTCGGTGGAGATTCTGGTAATGCCTTCGTGAGTCACAGTGCATTCCGCACAATAGATATAACGAAAATCAATCTGAAAAATAACCTCGACATCTGGTTGACGTCCAACTCGACCTTCGTATATCACCATGAGGTGGGGACGAAAAAAGAATTTGACGTTCTTGGGATGAGTAAGCTCACTTTCCCACGCATAAATAGGTGAGAGTTTCAAATGCCTCAAGAGGCATATATATGATGGCTCCCCGAGTGTGCTGATCAGATAGTGTATACCGGCCTGAATAAAAACATACTAACTGTTGAACGTTTCCAGCGCGCAGCTATCAAACTGGTCACGGCCCAATAAATGTCGCGTACGAGTCCCGACTTGAAATTCTTGATCTATATCCATTTGAATTTCGACGACTCCTCGGTGATTTAATTCTCACACACTTCTTGTTAAGAGTCGATCCGGCTGAACGGTTCTTTATCATAACCAATCAGTTGTGGGTGGTGTTCAAATTGAAATAAACCAAATCCCCGACTACTCATCAATAACTAATAATGACGGCCGGCGGGGACATGACAAGGAGCCCTTCGAGCTTCGTCTTCGGACCTTCCTTAAGCTGCAGTTCTTTTCTCACAGGGTTGTAAACCGTTGGAACATTCTTCCTCCTGAGGTCGTTAGCAGCGCCTCTGCGAATCGTTTGGAAACAACACTTGACTATCATTTTCCAAAAATTCTATGGTGCAAGTAATCTTACTTTGCTTCTGGTGTTTACTGCAATCCCCAAGAGCGTTGCTACACTCCGCCGTCAATGACTGCCTTTCATATCAACAGACGTCCGCTTGATGTTGAGCAAAAGAAACTGACTAGATCCGGGAACCGTGGACCTCTGCTTCGAACCTGTGTATCAGTCGAAAAAGTCAAAGCGTTCGGTTTGTTTTTTGGTGTGTGAGTATACAAGACATTTCGCCACGAGCCGTGGATTCGAAGTGACGTTTTCGCGGCGGAAGAACTTAGGCTCAGTCGGATTTCCCCGGCAGTTCCGGTCTACCTGAAACTCCGCCAACTTCGAACCCTGATAATTTGTGTGACTTCGAATCAAAATGCCGTCGGAACAGGATATCCGTTTTCTAACCCCATAAGACACCTGCTATTATCCAGTTCCAACCTCACGCGATCTTAACCTACTGCTAGTCTCCTACATTGTAACAGTTTCCTGTCTGCAAGTTCTGCATCATCTATTGCCACTGCCTCATTCTCACGGAAGAAGTAAGCCAACGTAGTTTCCCCATCACTTCGTTGAGACGCCTTCCTACGGCGTTCTGTCTTTATTAACGTTCGGTGCCAAATAGCTAGTATCAGCTTGTTGTTTTTGCTTGCTTGTTGATAATAACCGCAGGCATTTCAGTTCGTCGGGCATATGGTTCCCCGAAACCGCAAGTCTCAGGTAGTTACCAAAGGTAGAGCCGGTCTGTGCATCACATGTGCAAGATCTGTGAGTTCTAACCAGCGGGGACTATGCTGTCATGATTACCAACGCTGGACTTATAGGATATGCGAACCCCAAGTCACAGTCGCGCTTCACAAAACATTAACTCACTACACTGTTTATTGTCCAGTCTTCCTGCGTAATAAGTGTAGACCAGGACTCAACGCACCCCCTTCCAAAGAATGTCCATTTAGTGGTGCCACTCACATTTCTGTTTGCTGCGTTACGAAATGTTACGCCCACTCACAAACGAAACTCTCGACGAATACCGTTTATTGCAAGACAAACAGTCCGCTAACCGCAGCCACAGCGGTTTGTAGACCTTCACTTTTGCATGAGAGTTTAAGGGCTTCTAGCGGAACCGCTGATGTTCATCAGTCAGCCAAGGAGACTGGGGGTGGTTACTGCTTCCAGTGTGCGTCATTTCAGTAACAACGTTGGGGTTTCCGCCGTTAATCGAAGCGTATGGGTGACAGATAGCTACAAAGGGACCGGTGGAATTAACCCTGCCGACGTCAATAGCTCGTTAGCCAGGGGAAGAGAAACTCATAATAAGGTGAATGGAAAAGACAAGACAAATGATACTAGGAGCCGTTTCAAAGACGCCGAGGTTCAGCTGCTGTATGCAATTGGTAGGCCGAGATAACCACGTTATCCTCTAGCTGAAAATGGTGTTCTAGCTGAAGAAGTTGTTGAAATTTTTTGGCTTGTTTCAGTTCTTAAAATCTTAGAATTTTATTGCCTGAAGACATTTTTTTAATCTTCTGAAGACGTAAGCAAGGAATGTGCGGTGGGTCTATGACATAGAGATGAATGGGGAAATGGAGCATAGTGGCGTTCTGCGTATTTTCGGAAAATAAAGGTGGATTATGAGAGAAATCGATGTCAGACGTGGAAACATGCTTCGGTTTAAGTTTGGACGTAATTAAGTAAGAAAGCGTGATTTTAATTTCGACAATCGAACTGTTGCTGAAACGTGAGTACTAAGCCTTTCATTAGGCTACCAACGTGAGGAACGCCTATAAACCCACTTAAACGTAAAAAAATGCACAGAAAACCGGACATGCAATTTGTGTTTTATTCGTTATATTCGCCATCTTTACCATCGGTTGGTACCACTGTTCTTTACTTTTTCATAAAATCCGGATGTACGCTGGAATGGGGACCGAGTGACTTGCTGAAAGAATGGCACCGAAGAATACCCTCAGCTGGAAAGATTACGACACTTATAGCAGCAATTGTGTAGTTCGCCGGTATGGCGCTCCAAGGCGGAAACGAGTTAGAAACGGCCATTCAGACGCGAGAAGAGATTTTCCAAATTCTCCGTGGAATATTAAAATGTATATTGTGGGACAAATACCTAGACTTTATCGAGTATTATGGTAGCTTTGCGATTAGAATAATCAGCTGTACGTAAAATGGTTTATACCTGCACTTTGTTGAGAAAAATGTGCCGTCATTTTTTTTCGATAAAGGCATCATGTTGGCTTTTCTAATCGATTTCACGTTCTTGAAATGCTTCCATCGGAATTTTCGTGGCGGAATACATTTTTTCATTCCCAAGAACAGCTCAATTTTGTCTGGTTCGGGAGATACAATTGAATTCGTGATTTTCGACCACGTCGCGTTTGCATTGCATTGTGCACGAAAATCATAGTACTTCCTAATGAAAACCACGCGGCCACGTTTGTTGGTTAGTTATTCATATGGCTTATATATTGAGCCCGTTCCCCTGATAGTATTTCCGATAGAAAACGGTCTACGTTATCACGTTTTGGTTTCTACCTACGGTATGGTGTAAACATGGGTAACACGTCATACTTTACCAGTAATAACATGCATATTGTTTGGTTTATTGCCCATTGATTATGCTTGAATGTAGCTTGCTATAAGTACGTGAGTCAATGCTCACTTATCTGACGGAAAATGACCAACTTAGATGCTCTATTTATCCGACGAAACCATTTATTCCCACTTCTGCCACTTAAGCTACAACCCCTTGATCTTCGTATCGTGAACGCTTATAATTTCGATGACTGTTGGTCTATATTTTCGCTGGCTACAAAATTCGTTGACGGCCGCCAGTGTGTGATCTCATTTTTAGCCGGAACTAAAATAGGTCACTATAATTTTTGCTGAGCGGTCCAAATACAAGTTCATTCTGATCTCTGCCGTGTTCTTCTTAACGAGCTTAAGTAAAATGGACGGAGCAGCTACTGATGTGAACACATGCTATATTCTCAGACGTTGATCATAGGTTAAGTAAACTGGGCGGAGCAGGTAATAGTGTAAACGCCTCCTACGCCACTATGTGTGGATCATAGTTTAAGTGTGAACGCTTACTACTTAGTTACCATGACAGCCCCCTCACCTCATGCACCCTCCGCGACATGGCTGCACCTCCGCATTTTAAACGTGAAGTACGAACAGGCTGAACAATGTAGTTTACTGGGGTAATGTGCTCGCCCAACGCTGAAATGTCGTTAACATCCGGCCACATAGATGACTCTTGGTCTGAAAGCCGTGGAGCTTTTGAGTTGGCACACCGTGACCTTAATGGGGGCATACGAATGGGTGTGTGCGATGATGGGGCTGTCGCATTAATTGCAGTGTGCTCAACATCTGGATGTGATGCTATGGATTCCGTTGGAAGTTACTTACCTTTAACTGTTCTGCGTTTTTCTGTAATCGATTTAGGTCGCGAGGTGTGCAGACGACTATCGGCGGAAATGTGAATCGCGTAAACGACATTACTCCGTTTGGAAATACTCCATATTTGGAACTACCCGTTTTACGCTAGAGGAAGCGTTCACAATTTTACTACACTGGGCGTCCAAGCATAGCATAATATTCACAGCGTTCATAGTGGTCTGCCCAGGGAACAGACGAAATACATCAACGAACGGCAGTTTTAGTCACATCTTCAGCGGATTATTTAGCGGTAACGAAATCCTGGAAACGTGGTTGGCAAACTGCCGTTCACCTTGCCTCATACGAAAATGTTCTGATTTATATAGTATACGTCGACATTATTTCTCGCGTTTGTTATTCCGATTTATATGCCTTGCGCTGACGTTGTTATCTGCCCCGTCCAGTTGACTTAAACTATGGTCAACACCTAATTATGCCATACGCATTCGCCTTAAAAGCTGCATCGTCCTGTTGACTTCAACCGTGTCAAACCGTACCTCCTGCTTAGACACTGATAACTGCTTCGTCTATTTGTCCCTCCCTACGAGCTATGCCAGACATAGATGTACGAGTGAAGTAACTGAAGACGAAAACGTGGGGACAGAACCTTCAATCATGTATTTGATAATTGTAGATAAATATGCATACTGCCTCCACTTTTTTCAGCACAGAATATAGCCTCGGGTTTTCATGTGTTGTGGGTGTCCCCCCGGATGACTGTAACTGTGTATCATATGAAATATTCATCATCATGTCGTCCATCACATCTGATATCTGCAAGAATCATGTGTACACATAGATGATGGAACTTACCTCCTTCAACTAGATAAACAAGATAACCGTTCCAGATGATGCTGGTTCCTGATTTCATCGACCCGTGTGCAAGCGGTACACTGTCAGCGGACCAGCCTAAGTCGATATCAGTTGTGGGTGGTGTGCGCGACTTGCTTCCCATAATCACTGGGGGATGCGAACATCGGTTTAGGTGAAGGGAACTGACAAAAATAAGGATTCGAAACGTGCACCTACTAGGCGACCGAGGCTGAGGCTTTTTGCCACAGAATGGACACTCGTTTATGTCTGCCACTTGGATACACTGAGAGTTAAAACTCGGCTGATCGGCATCACAGCAATAGCTGTCCATCTGTATGGGTTCACCGCAGTGTCCACATTGCAACCCTGATTTGGGATTCTTCCCCCATCTCGGTTGCACACCGCTTGCAGCTGAGCCCATGGGGAAGTCGTATAAAGGTAAACCAGTTTTTGCGGGTTCCACTGCCTCACTGGCAAGAGCAATAATGCTGTTAAAGCGTTATAGTGATGGTTGAAATTGGCTGCAGCAAGTAGCCTGGGCTGCAGGCCCACCAACCGTGGAATCGGCAAGTTGTACTCTGCCAGCCACCGCTCGTGAACGGGGACGTGACATTTGTAAAGGGAAATGGAAACTACCAAAGACTTTACCGTAGGAGTATAAATGTTTCCGAAACACCGACAGAATATGTAGGCATGGAAGCCGCACTGCACAGTAAAAAAATACATTCACAGGTGCCCTCCACGATATCTACGACGGAAGCGTCACCATCTTGTTGCACACGAGGCTGTAATGTCAAGGTGCTTACTGCAGAACCGCTCACCTTGCACTCAAATACTGTTTCGAAGGAGAGTCGTGGGGTCTGTCCCTTCGGACGTCTGTAGACAAGCTGACTTGCAAATGTGGTCATTTTGTGAGGAATGTTCTTCATGTACCAGTCAACATACAAAACCTTACGACGGTTGCACCCATAGATCGTTTGTATTTCGTACTTTTGCAGCAGCCATTGACTGTGAATCCACATTTTCTGAATGGCGAAGGCTAGGAAGTCCTTTGGGTGCGTTCTCTTCTTCAGCTGTCTGTTTGAGTTTTCCAGCTTGTTATACGCTCGATTTCCAAAGTGGACAACATCGCTCTGCGCGAGGATTGCCCACTTCGGCCTGATGCACAACCAATTACATAACAAATAATTCAGAAAATTCCTATCTGTTCGGCCGATGATGCGCGAATCACGTTTGAACCTACGGTAAACAGTGTAAGAATGCAACTTACTCTTCTTCATTGTGTGCCGTAAACATTCGGTGGAAGAGAAAACGACTGCGAAGATAGTTTGTTTCCAAACAAATATGCGGGACGAATTTTGCCCACTTGCATGCTTACGTACGGCATCACGTACATGAAAGTAACACAACAGGATGTCGCAGCTGAACACCACATGGGCTGCCATAAGTTGCGCAGCCATCTTATTCATAACAAATATGTTCACCACACTGTGATCGCCCATCATTTCACGAAAAATTTCAAAAAGTCTACGTAGTGAAGCATACTTTTCCCTACGAACGTACCAGTATATCACAGGTCGGCAGTGTCCCATACCGTCTGTCACGAGGAACGGATATAACTTTCAACTTCGAAAGTATGAGGAAACATATAATGATCAGCTTTTGTCTGTTTGTCCCGTGAGTGGCACCCCCATTCATCATGTGTGGGAAACGTTGAAATAGTTCAATCTGCGTTCGCTGGGTGAAGCAGATATGTGTATATCTGTTGTCTTCATCCCCTTTAGTGCACATAACGCCTATCGCACTAATTACCGACGACAATCCATCAAGGTTGCCTAATGTTCCATGATCAATCTCACGTAATAATCTCACTTAACATGCAAGCTTTAACTTGCGGCGGTGTTTCCAATGTCAGCAGTTGAGATAAGCTTCGCGTAAACGTCCGCTACGTGCTGTTTAATGTTGGCAGTTGGCGTTCGTTCAATCCACCGGCGGTGAGTCCACGATGCGTAGGATGAGAATCATGAAGCAGACGATTGAGAGGGTGGCCGTGCTCCAACTCAAAAGAGCTCACAACCGGACACGTATCTCATCGGACCACGTGAAATAGTGCTCTGCAACACGCGTTGCGAGAAGTGGCTTGCTAAAACTAACAACAGTTGACCCACTAGACACGCCTCACACCCATGCACACACGCTCACGTCTCTCGTACTTCGCACAACGATAATAATTTTGTACGATTTTCAGGAAACCATGTCACGTTGCCCTACCGTATTTCAAAACAGTTTCGACCTACGGCTCGTTCCATGAACGTAACTAACGCCCACCACATCCATGCATCTCTAATGACACTCATGAGGCTACCAGAAAGTGTGAAATCTTCGATCCTCAAACATCGCCTTGAAAGTCGCAATACAATCAATTTACCACAAATAAAAAATAAACAACCGAAAATTAAATGACAAACATGACTAAATAAATTAAAAATAACCCCAGCACCATTGTGTTAACACTGCCATTCGCAATTGGGCACAACAGCAGCAGACATACCGATTTACGAAAAACACTTACGATTAGGTCGTTTTCAATTAACAGTCACTTAAAACAAACAGATATAAGTCCATGACGCAAATTTCGATTATTCGAATTTATGCACCAGGTACCGAGCTAGTGAAACGATTTTTTCCAGGAAAAAATTTCCTTTAACGCCACAGCTCAAGAAATCGCGATCTACGGCTAGCATTCATGAGTTCAGTTGTCACTGGCATAAACTCGAAGTCTTCTGGTAACTCATACAGCGTAATTGTACCTAACCTTGCACAGTCGCTGGCGACATCATTGGTTGAGCGTGAACAACATGACCGCCAATTATGATCCGAAGTATGTGCCGTAACAAGGTTGGAGGATTGCTACAAGTCAGCTAGACTTCAACTCTAATGCTGTTTCCTCGCTTACTGAAGGTAACCTTCGAAAGTCATCAGTGCACTGAAGTAGCACTCACAAGAGCACACCTACTTCGTGGTTCTGATATGGCCCACATACGTCTAAAAGCTGCTCTTCCGTACCTGGGGCGAATCCAAAGAAGGGAATCAGAGAATCCGTTCGACAACTCTGACCGAAGTTTAATTATCCATGGAGTCCCAGAGTCGTCTAATGTGATATCGTCACCAGATGATGACCTCTCCCAACGGCGATTCATCAGAGATAAGCTTTTCCTAAGGGATATTACCTGTTCTAGATTAACAAGAATGCCAAGACCAAGCCACCTTACCCATCTAAAAGTACCAAAACTACTGAGCGTCAAATTTCTCACGGCTGACATGTGCAATATGGTTCTGACAGCATGGCACTGTCACCGGCCGAGTGAGCCTGGAGATATTCGAGTTCACAGGACGCTTCCCAGAAACCTGAGACAACTTGGAAGATCGACGTTTTCATTTCCAACTCTCGAACCGATAGTTAGTGTTTCAGTAAGTAGCGACCTCCCTCAACAAGTTATCTCAAAAAACATGCTCTCGCCGACTCCCTGCGGGTCTGCCTTAGCCCATGTGTAACTAAACCTTCGGCAGCACCAACAGTGATCACCCGTCCACAGGGCACTGTACCAGACAGCCGGATGGCAACATCTGGGACATTTGTAATTAACCAAAGTGACTGGGGATGCATGTAAACCAACATTTCAAGTTTGGCGAATAATCTCCCGGAGTTGGGGTTGCTTCACTTGGAAAATAAATTCGACATTATAACGCTTACAGAGACCTGGCGACGGCCAAACATAAAAGACGTGGAAATAAACTTACTTGAAGTGAGTGTTTTGAGAAGGGATAGGACCGATAAACGGGGTGGAGGAGTAGCACTGTACCTGTCTAAAAATATAGACCATGTGAAATTGGACGATCCAACATTTTGTCTAGTACCCGAGTCCATTTGGGTACGCGTCCGTCTTTGTTATTATAAGCCCCTCATCTTAGCCCTTATATACCGCCCATCCGCAAGTGACACAGTGTATGACGGCGACCTAGCCGCTTCTTTACACAGACATCGAATTGGCTTCAGGTAGTATTTTGATACTAGGTGATTTTAATTACCCGGAAATCGATTTCAAGGCCTTGAAAACGCATCCTAGTCGGGACTCTTCTGCAGCGTCCCTTCTACAAACCACTATTGAATAAGGTTTATTTGAAAATGTACTAGGTCCCACCAGATGGCGCCAGGGTTTTGCACCGTCCAGTTTAGAACTAATTTTAACTAACGAGCCTGGTTTAGTTGAGAACCTCAGCACCGAAATGCCTGTAGGTTGCAGCGATCATGCTGTAATTCAGTTCCGCTTTATTTATGCCTTTTCTAGGGTGGTAGTTGGTCCTCCAACACTACGCAACTACTTTAGAGGTATTATACGAGTATGGACGAATACCTTCTAACGGCCTTTCAGAACTCATCATCATTTTCCGCCGTGGAACTATTTTGGCACTACATTAACGCCACTATTGATAAGGCGACTGATTTGTTTGTTTCATTAAGAATCATCAAAAGTAATGAGCCGTCCCATGGTATCCGTAGATATACGAAAAAACCTGTTTGTGAAAAGCGTTATATGTGAATACAATTCAAGTTAACCCAAACCTCAGAAGCTCACAATCAGTATAAGCTTATAAGAAACAAGTGCAACGAGGCTGTTCATAGAGACGAACTTAAATTGTAATAATTTGCGGTAGCCCAACTGATACAAAACCCCAAGTGGTTTTTATAGACAATTGTCCCAAAAGTCTTCTGTAAAACCGGGTATTCTCAGTCTGATTACAGATTCTGGCCTAACCAACAATAACCAGGAGGCAGCGGAAGTCATTGTGGACACGCTTGACAAATTGCCCCTGGAAAATACCACCGACGTCACGTTATCGGCCAATCACGGTACCTCTACGTCTAGCGTTCTCTCTATCCTCAACGACATCGACTTCAGTCCTATAACTGCTGTTGCGAAACTTAAAAAAATAACCCTGGTAAGTCTGCGGGTTTTGATAACATACCGCTGAGACTGCTAACAATTGTGCAGATAGTCCGACTGCAGTCATAAGTGGTTTGCTTCGGAAGTCTTTTGAGGAAGGTGAACTACCTACCGACTAAAAGCAATGTGAAGTAATGCCTCTCCACAAGGTCGGTGCGCGTAACTTGCCTTCCAGCTACAAACCCATTCCCCTTCTCAGTATCTGTTCAAAGTTAATGGAAAGCGTTGTTGATGACGCCGTCCGACAACATATCCACATACACGGACTGATAACCCCTCAGCATCACGGTTTCAGACAAGGCCACTCGTGCGTCACCATACTACTAATTGTTCGGGAACAATGGACTAAAGCAGTTGATTCTGGGGGACCGAGTGGACATTATCCTGCCTTACTTCCCAAAAACCTTCAACAGGGTTGGCCACGGCAAACTGCTGTCAAAACTACAATGGTACGGAGTTGGAGGGAAACTGCTGTGGTGTTTGGAGGCGTATATGAGTGGACGGACCTTCTTTATCCGAGTTAATGACACTTATTTAACAGTTGGAAATGCCCAGTGTGGGGTGCCACAAGAGTCAGTTTTAGGGTCGGTACTGTCCACCTTATTCGTTAATGAAATACCGTCGCTTTCGTCTTCGAGCGTTCGGTTGTACGTAGACGACACGAAGCTTTGGATGGTCATCCATGACCCCTCAGATGAATCCAGTCTACAATCAGATATTGACACATGGTGTAACTGGTGTGGGTTTAACGAAATACCGTTGGATGCGGCGAATTGTAAAGTCTTGAGGCTTCGTCATAACAGTGAGACCTCACATCACCTTGATAAGGTTAGACTTTGTGTATCTGAAAAAGAGAAAGATTTAGGGTCGATTGTCACCCGGGATCTAAGTCTCTCCGTTGACTGCAAGATGGTGGCACGCAAAGCAACTAATGTATTCAAATTTATCAGTCGTAGCTTAGGCTGCCTAACCCCGGAAAACTTCACTCTTATTTATTCAACCCTAGTTCGTCCTTTAGTAAAAGTAGATATTCCACCCTGTTCCCCTCATCATCGTAGGGATGTTTTGTTGCTTGCAAAAGTTCAGTGCAGGGCTACAAAGCAAGTGAGAGGCCTTCGGTACCTGAGTTATCAGAGCAGGCTTCAGGGTTTGAACCCGTTTAACCAAGAGTTTCGGAAGATGAGACGAGACACCACAATAGCCCTTAAAACATTAGCAGACTACAATCACCCTTGCTCATCCATTCTACCCAAAACTGAACATTCAGTAGTCTTAGTCTCAAGCACCAACACTACCGTTTGCTTTGCCAGCGTTGTTCGTTTGCACTCCGAGTGTTCCCCTTCTGGAACAACCTGCCAGAAGAGGTCGTCTCAGCCCCGACCCTTGACGTATTTAAGATAAGATTGGACGAGTATCTCAGGGCAACCTCAGATATTTTCAGTCCGACTGCTTCTCCAAACAATTTCCGATAGGGAGGGCAACCTGTATAGAGGGAGCTGCGCAAATAAGTATGGCTGGCATGTTGTGGTGTGTAAAAGTCAAGATGAGTTACTGAATAGACTAGGTAAATGTGAGTGTAACTCACTAGGCTAGCGATGATAAAGAAACGAACGAACGAGACAAAATAGTTACAAAGTTCCAACAAGTTATGGTAATCAAAAGAGTTTGACTCACAGAAATGTGTTCACATGTGTTAGAGATGACCACCACAATATCCCAAATTACCGGCATCCGGAAGTGGGTGATATCACAGAGTTGCGGTGGACTGCCGAAGCGCGATCCGGGATGCGACGACGTTCATGGTAAAACGGAGCTAAAAAATTGGATGATAGATCCGTGTAGTAACGTCAAACGACTGTGTAACGGAGATAAGAGCAGGCCGATGTGCAAAAACTTTGTGCTGTATTACAAGGCCACTTTCATCCATTTCAACAATATGTAAAGAAGTTACAAAAGGTTGTTGTACAGAAATGAAACATCGTTTGCAAACAAAAATAAGGAAATCTCTAAATGTGTGTCTGTTTGTGCACTATTCCTGATGAGTGTCTGTATGTCTGTCCTGCTGAATGTCCCGTGGGTGAATGCATATGCGCGTTTGCGTTTGCCTGATGTAGACAACTGCATCGATGCACCATACAATTTCCGCTTTGCATCTATTCTTTTAACAACTCGGTGTTTATGTTCCAAAGATCCTCCTCAACACAAGATTGCCCCTGGCCAAATTCCTCGTTCCGCGCCACCCAAAAGCGAGCCAATAACAGGTCGGAGACTTTTCTGGATCTGCAAAATACCCGTGAAACCCTTGAATATCTGTAAAGCCTAACCAGTTTACTAACTTCAAGGTTATATCTGAAATGCTAGTCAAGGTCATGTCAAGGAGACCGTCCACGGAATGACAGGTGCACAAACTTCTAAAACAGTCAGCCAGTCTGACGCGAGAATGTGAAGTGTCTCT
>LUCH01018083.1:0-18853 GCA_013368495.1 Paragonimus heterotremus
CCCTAACACGACAGCTCGTTAACTCACGTTCTACGGCTAGCATTCATGCAGTTTTACTGGTACCTGTATAATGATTCCGCGCCATCTCTACTACTGTGGGCTACATTCACTAGGATAACAATGTTTTAGCTACCACCGTTGGGAACGCCGTTCAACCAGCATGATGGTTGTTTGAATTCTGAGGGTCGACTGGAATTTCCGTCGACATTCGTCCTCTCTGGCGGCTGCCGTGCGGTTGTGCTCAAGGTTCTCTAACATCCAGTTCCCTAGCGCCCTTAATAGTTGCGTTAAAGTCCGCTCGTGAACGGTGAGCAAATAAATAGACAACTAGATTTTGTTTACAGATCCACCGTTTTCTCAGTGTAACTCCCAATCCGCGTTAGCATACGGATGGGGAAACTTCGGGCGTACGGACCTCGAAACTAGCACTACGATAGCCCATACCATCCCTAGTTGACCCGCGTATCAGTGCCACTCCCAGCGTTATTAGAGACCCGTATAATTCATCCAATAATTATTGGGTCTCTACTCCGCACAGCCACTTCACACTTTGCGTCTGGTAAATTCGTACCTGGGGAAAGGACTTAGTGCGCCGCGCCCTAAACTAGGCAATCGGTGACAACAAAATGAACAAACTCAAAAGAATAGTTTCGGGGTCTCAGCAAGTCATGGCGACCAGTGAATATGGCTCGCAGCAGGTGCTTAAGGTGACCACCACAATATTCCATATTACCAGTACTTTCTGAGCGACACAAAGAAAAACCATGCATGAAAACCCAAATCTATATTCACCGAATGAAAGGATGAGTTTATTATCAACCCCTGACTTTAGGTCTTTGTCGAATGGTAGCAACCTCCCATGTGACGGATCTTTTAGTGCAAGATCCAGGTACAATCTGGCTATCACCCTTAGAGCTGCCTATCCCACATTCGACACCCCCTTCAATATGACTGCCTACATATGCATGCTCACTCAAACGCAACCTGCGATCTCCCTGCTAACAACCTGCCTGTGGGCATGACCAGTTTGTTTCAACCTCACCCGTTTTTAGCAGGACAGGTACCGTTAGAACCTCACCTCTCAAGTACGCCTTTAGTAGTTCCGCTACCCTACAATACCCTACTGACACTTTTCCAACACACTGCCATGGTCCTCAATCACGGACGTCCAACCAACCACACATGAACTTATTATAAGCATATCAGGCCAAGCGAGGTCACCAAGATCTTTCGATCACAAATGCCCTTCGATTTTAGACCTTTCTAGAGGTCTGAAAGTAATGTCGAACGAGAAAAATGCACTAGGCTTATTGCTTTTGAATGCAAGCTCAGCAGTCAATAAGATGCACATTTTTAGATCTTTCATCTTCTTAAACGGTCCTCACACTATTCTAATAACTGAAGCTCCGTGTACCTCATGAGACTTCGAACACACAACTGAGTGTTTTAGGTTATCATGTGTTCCGCAAAAATCGTGATGCAGTACATCGTAAAGGTGTTCACTTTAACCAAGGGAGCAATATTCTGCAACCATACTTGATGAGCCGTGTCTTGATATGATTGACGACGCCTTGTGACCGTTAATGTCAACTGGATCCTGTGAGCTACTCTCAGGATGCGTTTACGGATGGCCTAACACCTCTCACAACGACATGATTTACCTTATTAATGGACTGAATTATGTATCAACCTTGTCTTCACAGCACAAAATAATTGGTGGCGATTTCAACATACCCAATATCCCTTGGACCTTTTTTACAGCTCCCACAAATCAAGCTGTTTCCCGCATGCGTCCAAATAAATGGATGGCGCCAACATGTTTTAGCACCCATCAGACTAGACCACACCTTAGATCTCACTTTTTTGACAGGTACCTCCTTTGCCACTTGTCAGTCTTGGAACAATTTCCAGGATGTGATCACGACATGGTCGACTCCATGTTTGGCTTAAAGGCAATAAAAATGTCCGCCGTCATATATTACCGCCAAATTGAATTTGCCGGCTGCAACATGTTTACCGCGCTGCTTATGTCCCTAGAGTGGAGCACTTTTTCTGACCTGTGACCCTAATATTGCAACCAAAGTATTTGATGAACATTTCAAGTATTACATGAATATCTTAGCCCGACAAAGATCAAAACGCCGTATTGTGTGCGATAAAGGCAGAACTCTCACTTCAAAGAAACAAGGTAATCCTAAAAGTCTTCAACGACAGCGCTCAGAAACATATGACTTCCCAGTGTGCCAAAGCATAAAATGTTCAATGTTACTGAGTGTAGAACGTAAGGTTAGCAGCAAAGGGAAAAGCTTTGAGTTGAGACGGTTATTCAAACGCAGGAACTGTATGAGAGACTTTATTATCTCAGCAGTAATCCTCCAGAACAGAACTCTCGTGGATGATCCTGTTACAGTCTATGGGGTCTTCAATTCTTATTTTGCAGCTCCCTTTGACACTGAGGGAAATATATTGCCTTCATATCTCTATCTATGAACACAAGTATATTCCTGAGCAACATTCCTGTTGATGCAGCGGACGTACGCGCTGAGGTAGCCGTTATCAAGCATCCTTACCTTCCCAGTCTTAATGGCATTCAACTTGTTGTTCTCAACCATGGAGGGAAAGCAGCTCTCTACCTTTGCATAATATTTATATACTTCTTTAACATCAGGTTCCTGCCGTCCCTGGTGGAAAACTTTTATAATGAAGCCCGCGACAAGATATTGGCAGTTACTGCCCCATTGATCTTACCTCAGCTTGCTTTAAGATCTTTGGAAAGATAACAAAACGTCGCGTGGCTGAATTCTCATTATTACAAAATATTATGAACCACTCTCGGCATGGATTCCCCAACAAATGGTCCTGTGTGACGTGCCAGCTGGAATTTTCTAACCACGTTACAAAACCCGCTGGTTCGGGATATGCGGTCATTATTATACTGTTGGACATGCAAAAGACGATCATGCACCTTATAAGTGTCCCTTGATCAAAACGGCATCTTCTTGTGTGCGTGATCCACTGCTCAGCCGGTTTGTTTCTCACTTTAATGCAGCGCACGAACAGTGAACACCCCGACCAGTCATCAGTGGGCTGACCCAAGGAGGCGTCATGGGACCGTTATCCTTTCTTATGCATACAAACGATATATGTGAAGTTATCAGGCATGGTGAACCACTCTTAACCGCTGAAGACATCAGACTTGTTTACACTATCCCTCTTGGCAATCTCAGATCATGTTTATAAAATATACGGCAGGACTCCATGTCACTAAAGTCCTTATGTCAAACTTCGCCGATTAAATTTTCCGCCACCAATTCAAACATCGTTGCACACGGTTACCGTCTACCAGAGGATTATAAAGCTGGGCGGTCGTGATATAAAAACTGCCATCTTAGTGCGCGACCGTAGTATAAGTTTCGTTGATCATGCTTATACTCGCTGGACATACGTCTCTCCTAGCAGCCGAAACTAGATGATCGGCAAGTTACATTAGGCATTCTTTCCTCCTTCTTGCTATTTCGGATACGCTTCTATAACCTAAGTATTCAACGACAATTCGAGTACTGCACGTTCATGTATGGTCATCTGCGCAGGTCTGGACAGTCTCCAGCGTGCGTTCACGAAAGGTTTACTAAGCTATCCATCTTCTCTGGGCTACAGTGAACACCGCCAGACCATTGCATTCCACCTTGTTTCGCTATGGCGACAAGCTGAAACTTGCATTTATGCATAATCTAGTTTAAGGCAATAAATTCACCGTCAATTTCGTGGTTTGCTTTCAACAAAGCCCAAAAAAGCAACTTCAGAAGCAAGGAATATACTTTGGCGGCCCTTAACTCCAAGAAATACTGCGTACATAGTTTTTAGTTGAATATTCCTACATTTGGAACGAACTTCCACATGCAAGTAGGGCCAGTAGGAATATGCATCAACCTAAGCGATGCTCAGAAGTCTACTTAACAATAACTAACGTCATGTTCATTTTCAAGTTCTGCCTGCGTGAGGTGAAATCTTTGAAAGTGGACCTAATAACATCCAAGGGGAACCTTCTGTACGGCATCATCTTACGTCGCGTATCGTTCGAATTAATCAAAGCTATCACCTTCATCATTAGAGCAGGATAGATCTTGTACACGGTTATGGTTAAAACCTGCTGTTGAAAGTGAAAACATATCTGCGGCCAACAAATTTGGGTGTCATTATACACACACCCGTTTGTGATAACCCAATCTTCTTGATACGCTTTTACTTCATACGTAGTGCTAACCAGTGGTTTGTGGCTACTGACCACTAAGCGATAACTGGGCATGCCAAAACTGTTCGGAAAAACAAAATGTATTTAACCTGTTTGTCTCACATGACCGTAAAGACACCTCGCACGTCCATTCCTATTTACTCCCTTCCTGATAGACCGTGTGGCAATCTTTTTTGTTGTTAAACATTCTTTCCAACATACATATCGGCCGTATGGAGCAAATCATCAAAATTCGGCAGTACACACGTACCAGAAAAACTGGCTTGTCAATCTACTTTTCGCGTTATATGACAACAGCTGTTTGTTACCGATATATATTCTATTAACTAACACAAAGTTATTAATTTCACATGAAAGATTTTGCCAGAGGTCCGTCCATTTTGTCGCAAAGACCCGCACTTTTCTGTTTCCCTTCTTTCTGGTAAAATTTTCTGCACATTTTTCCGAAGGCGTTAAGTCAGATAATGCCAAAATTCCTCGAATTTGCTCTTGTTCATCCGCAAATCACCTCTTTCTGCCATGATCCTTACTGTTAGGTAAGGGATCACATTTTAAATTGTAGGCTGACGTAAGTAGTCAGGACTTTGTCGAATCTTGGAGATCATGAGAACTGTCTTTCAGAAGTAAGAGTCTCAAACCTTTTTTCACAAACTGGAAAGTTTCCCCCTTATTATGTCTCCCTTGCTGCCCTATTCACATAACTGATGCGCTGTACCATTATTAATTGTGCGTATGACGTGCACTCTTGTGTAACATCTTATAGTGTGTACACCGATCACGCTCATTTGAGCGTGTTTCCCTCAGATTCGCCGAGAAATATAACGTTATTACGTGCTTACGTTGTGATTGATGACATCCGATATCAAGCGATTACTGACCATCATACAAAGACTGCAAACACATGAAAAGCCACGGAAAAAATACCCGTCAGCGAACCTCACACGGGTGCATTGAAACCTTAAGTTGCCTCTTGTGTTGCCTGCACTGCCTCGAATCCCCCATGTAATCTACCTGCGAGCTTTTGATTATTATAAAACATCGACTTATGCCTGAACGTCCGCTGTACACAACAAACTGACATAATTATCTCGTGGTAGTTATATTCTAGAAACAGCCGCTGGTTACCCAATCGTCTCAATATATTATAGTACCTACTTGTCAGCGCTATATACTTGATTAACCAGCACAAAAGTATTCATATCGAATAGTCTTTTACAAAAGATCTGTTGTCTGTCACAGTCCACCTGATCATCCCACACTCCCACTTAACGGGTAAAATTGGGTTTCATCTTGCTCCCTTAAGTATCCGTTGAGCGAGGAAAACTTGTGATAGACGGGCGCTCAAAACTCTTTAGTGACCAAACGATGTGCGAAATTTCCAACCGCTAAACGTTTTCGGGCAATCGACGACGCGCTATGCCCTCAGGCTTTTTATACCAAGCAAAACATTTCACGCTGCCTCTGAATCAACTAATGAAATTGATGGCAAACCAAGTCAGTAAAACTGAAGTGTAAATCAAACTACTGGAGTAGTAAGTGAAAAGTGGCTACAACGTCGGACAGATTGATAAGCAAGGCAAAATGAATACCTGCGCGACGTTCCCCGCAAAACGTTTTCTCGAAGCTCGTACCACGGCGCCTACCGTAGATTTGACCTATATATTTCGGTTGTGGTTTGGGTCGGGCGCAGGTCCTAAGTTATTTGAGTCGTTTAGCCTGTCCGAAGTCGATTATCGTCGATTTCAGCAGGCCACTGAAGCATGCTGACACATAGGCACCACGACATCCAGCGAGGGAAGGACAAGCCGAATAGTTTATGTGTGCATCGAGAAAGTTCAACCACTACGTCCCAGCCGCAGTATTCGAACGAAGGCACGTGTACAAACAGGATGCCAGTCTTTTACCAACGTTAACCAAATGTTGAGCGATTTTTCCCGACGACTACAGCTGACGCTACACACAATCACTTGGTTGCTATGACCGTCGCCCAATTACAACCCTGTCGCCAACGTCTAAATGCAGATGAGTTCCAGGAGATCTTGTATTGGCTAGTGCAGTGTGCAGGCTCATTCACGTTGCGCAACTATATACGGAGTATATCCGACATAACCATCTTCACTAAGAATATATTTAATTTGCGTTCCAAATACATATCTTCCAGGATTAGCCAACAAACTTTCCGATCCAGGGTAAGTCCGCCGTGTTCTGAACAATGGAAACCGTGTCTCCCAGTTTTTCGTCATGACCTCCGAGCGGCGGATTGTGTATCCGAACTACCTCCGAGGCGGCGGAGACAGACGCCACACACTGAAACTGTTCGGACGGGTACTCTCTGTTTGACCTTGTCTTTATTAACGAATGCAGGATGAGACCGCAGACCTACTTTTGAAGGCTGGCAAACGAGACGACCGAAGCCATCTCTTGGCTCTTCCACACTTTCGTTCAATGTCTAGGGCTCATGAACACAAAAACGATTACCATGGATGACAGCGCCGCCATCGGAGCGGCGATTACCTAAGAAATGCCGCTAGTACGGTAGCCATTGTGGCCACTGCACACTTTAAAGAACTAAAATAACACGTGGGTCTCACCGTATTCAATTAAAGCTTGTTGATAGCGTCCAGATCCTGTTGCATTCCAACATTTTAGAGAGGTATGCACATCAGAAGGGCGTTGATGTTCTCAACCTTGCTCCATAAAATCTAGCAACTGAATCTAACGTTCTTCAGCCACTTAGAGTAGCGGCTGATTCCGCAAACCAGCGAGCGGTGTAACAGCCAATCTACGATGTCTGCCAGGTCTGAAACCCCAGATAACTTTGTACAGACTACATAGTGCTTCATCAGGCTGCACGATTTTGACGGTCGCATTAGTCTGTGGGAAGCTCACGAACGAGTCAGCAGTGTTTTCTCAGGCACCACGAAAAACGGGCAAACTGAGCTGCCAACTGATGGCCGCGGCTTTCGTCCAAACACTGGACATCTCGAACTGAACACGATCGCACGAACCCTGATGCCATAGACAACGAAGAGACCTTAAGCGCACATGTAGCTGCCTGTTGACACAGCCGTGATTCTTTTGTTGGCAAGTGAGAGGGGCAGGGGATGCTATAGGGCCGACCAAAACAGCTGGACCGGCGACTATCACCTCCCGGTAGAATCGATGCTGTCGTGTAGACATGCGTTGTTCCTGCGTCGTCAACTATATCGACAGTATGATAAGTCTTGTGCTTATCACTGTTGAATACAACTTCAAAAATTTCTGATCGCCGCACGATGTACGCATGAATTCAAGGCAATCACTTACATTTCCGTCTCTACATCTGACGCGCCGCGCAGGACCCACGTCAGATCATCAGGGCTGTCAGCACCCAACTAGATTGAACTACTGGTATTCCTTAAAATCCTCCCCGAAACTTTCAACCAATGTGTACTGGATGTATGTCGACTTCTCCGTGCGTGACCGACAAGTCTACTACCACCGTACTTTCCCGTATATGAAGGAACGCCGGTGTTCACCATTGACATGAACGCTTCTGCAGCCCCTGACAAAACCATACTCATCAACAAGACAAACAGCACGATTTAGCTTCCTTCCACGTCACTTTATCAGCCGGCTGCGCCGACGACAACCCTCAAAAATCCATCCGCAAAGTCCTCCAAGTTCCCCGTCCACCAATTTCAGAACGTCAGCAGCAAACCAACGGGATTTCAGATGGAACCCAAAAAGAACCAAGCAACGTAATTATTGACATGACGAAGCATGCTCAGAATCAGAAAACAAACGGCGCATAGTTTGTCTACGGACGGTTGCGCTACATGCGGAAGATGAGTATCCTCATTCGAACATTGAAGCACGTAGAACGGGAAAGGGCGCCAGCACCACCCTCAACGGTATCGCTGGAAATGCACATATGTCCCCATTTTTGCAGAGGACCTGGTCATTACACGCTATCAGCGTCACTTCGGTAGGCCCACCCGTTCAACGCCTGATGTGACGGATGAGACACCAGTTGCTTCTAGTGAAACCAGCATTTTGTAACAAGCCCACCGCAAAAACAACCTCCCCTTATCCCAGAGTGGCGGTGAAACCGGTGTATGCATCAGGCCAACAGAGCCTTAGCATAAATATTGTTCCCAATCAACGTTGGTATAAATACTCGTCTGTGGCGTTGCTTTAGAAGGCACACAGAACGCTGAAGAACAATTGCGAAAATGTGGCTGCCTACGGACGAATAAGATGATGATACCCATACTAATAGTATTCTATCCTCAAAAGCATGGGTGACAATCGGAAAGGGACTACACGATGGAAGTTTGTGTAATCCGAGCGACCATTAGGTGTCTGAGGTGGTTAGCGCGAGTTATCTATATCCCACGAATTGCCCTCCTTCAGTATGTTGGTCGGTCGACCTAGTGAATTTGTGCGAACTAATTCCGCGTGTGATGCCACAACCGGTATAGATTCGACACCACTGTGTGCGGACGGATACGCCGTTCGGCCTCGAGGGTCACTTGGAGTAGGGTGCTGACGCTAAAATGTGAGCCTGCCGGGTGGATCATTGCTACCTAGTCTTATTTCATTGTGAGTGAGTTGCTGTTGGTTGATGGAGTGTGACCAAACCGACTGGACCATAGGACTCAGCAGACACGTTTTCCCACTCAACGCGAACTGAACACCAGTAGCAGTTGGTGAATAGCAGTGGTCGCCAAATGTCCAATGTACAATGTACTGCGTACTCCTTTGCTGCCAAGCAACGTCCTGGTTATTAGAACATTAGCAAATTGTTTCACAACATATACGATCCTGTGCAAAAACCAGGACCTATGTGCGCTTTCATTGCACGCGGTGTCCGCACTTAATGGGGATCGATTGTCGTTGAACCGCAGGTTTTCTTACGAAATTTTTCATGCAAATAATGGTGTCTGTGCCAAATTTGACTAGCTCTCTGCAAATTTTTTAAAGGTTGGTAACGATGATTTTCCGATTACTGTGGGTTAACGCCGTGATATTGCGGTCGCAGAGTGTGGCAGATGTTTCTAACTTACGTCAGAAGTGGAATTCTAATTCCCTCACTTGATCCCTTTATACTTTCGTTCGCCACTTCCGGGATTATTTACCACTTTTCATGTTGTTGCTGGGTTGATTGCACCGGCATGGCGGAGCAGCAGCTAAATTTTTATGTCGTGCCACATCTCAGGGTGTGTGGAGCGCACGCGGCGGAACTACATGTCACATTGTGACCAAAACACAGGACATCAACTTCAGCGATCGTTTGCCATATCCTGGGGAGCCGCCATCAGCTGGATGCTACATAAGCATTCACAGCAGGTTACGCAACCCATAAGCCCCGGTTATCGTCATACGCTAAGGAAGTTGTCCTAAGACCTCGATGCCCACTTCTTTGTGTGCTGAAAAGCCCATATGTTAACTTACTACTGTCATGGTAAAAATGTCAATGATTGATTAGCAGACAGCGTCACCTTTTTCCCCCCATGAATGTTCAGGTTCACATGTTGTCACCACTTCCAGATTTACAGTCTCTTGTTCTATAGAACGCACTTAAAAATGAGCAGAGAAGTTCACTGGACCATAAATAATGCATAAAATGCTTTCAACTGTTCTGTTGAACTTGCTGGTTGCTGTCATACGAGAGGAACTTGAGTGAACCCGTCTGTCATGTGAAACCGTGCTCCTGTCATCTACCTGCTGAATGTAAATTTGCGGTGAGGATCGATGTCTAACGGTCCGCCTTCGGAATTTTAAGCGTGTGCATTTTCTCGTTTTAGTGTGGCAACCAACAATTTCTTAAAAGACATTTTGTTCACAGATGTTCTCCGAGCTTTCGTTGGGGCTGATGCACTTGCGTCTGTTCCTTTTGGTCTGTTATGTGATTCCAGCGTGTGCGTGTAACTTCGTTGACCTTGGCACATTGAGACAGACACTTTTTGTTACCACGATCCTGATATTGATGA
The DNA here is from genome assembly GCA_013368495.1 of Paragonimus heterotremus. Taxonomy (NCBI): domain Eukaryota; kingdom Metazoa; phylum Platyhelminthes; class Trematoda; order Plagiorchiida; family Troglotrematidae; genus Paragonimus; species Paragonimus heterotremus. Next base: position 10,228 of record LUCH01018083.1, read on the forward strand.
CTGGTTGCATAGTTACTGCTTTGGTGAAAGCAGCTTGCATGGGAGATCCTGCAAATTATTGACCCCTGGAACACCACGCATCTGAGAATTAAAGCCCACCATCGGAATGTGCGTCTGGTTGGTGTATTTGTGGGAATGACGTAGGTCGCAAAACGTGCTTGCTGCCGTCGATAAGTTCACACCTGCAGCGTTTTCAGGTGGCTTGGTAATAATTGGTCAGGAGTGTTGGAGTGCTTTCACAAGCTGCCTCACGCATGCATAAACTTATTTGCTAACGGTCTTCCTTTACCAGCTCTAGAATGGCGCGTGGGAAGCTTGTTTGCAACGAAAACCGCCTCCTAAGGTCCAAACTGTTTGCTGGCATTTCCTAGTTGAGAACCGGAATCCTCACTGGTAGACTGGTCTGTCCGTTTCCAGACGATTTCGGGAAGTTTCAGGAATCCCCTTGAGCAACCTCACTTGATTCATGAATGGGAGGTAAGTATGGTATAGTGTTCTTTTTAAAATTTGTTCGTCTGCAGCCTTTTTAGGCCATCGCAACACGAATGAATCAGATTCAAGTGAACAGGAAACCGTACGTTTCCATTTTGTTTGGAAAAGAGAAAGTTGATTGAGTTTGGCCTGCGCTGGGACTACCGACGTTAGAGAAGAACGACGTTAAAAGGAACTTATAAACAAGAACGCAGAAAACCCACTGGAGTGCAGAACTTGGGCAACCGAACTGTTTACTTGAAATACGGTCCCGTTCGTCCAAAACGAATTGCCCATCAATAACCCAGTCAACATCAACCAACAAATCAGCTACTGTTCTGTAACCTTCCTCTCCAGGAATCATAAAATCTGCTGTGTGCACAGCATTGCGCATTCGCTCAAGGTAGTGGGGATTCCAGATGGACTCTTCCAGTATCGGATGAATAGAAAACCTACGTACAGCACAGGCGGGCAGATAAATCGTGATTACCGCTGGCATCCTCAGAAGAACTACGTTTTCTATCGTCGCTACGACGGCATTCACTGGAATATTTTATCCGGTGACCTATTTTCCCTTTCCCGTTGGATTTGGAAACATTGTCCATTCAAAAGGAATTTATTAACTCGTACTCTCCCTGTCAGTTTCTGAGCAAGAAGTCTGCGTCGACTTCGTCAGTCGTCTTGCTTTTATCTGCTATTTTCGTTAAGTACGGTTTAATAGTTATTTAACATAAGCTCAGCGCACTGCATTTCTGCGAGTTAGCCTCACCTTCAACCAACAGAGCTGCGGACAGTTTATAAGCCGCCTTATATAGTACATCGTTTACGGTTTCCTTCCAACGATTCCATCCATCACGATCATAGATTATCAGGGGTGATAAACACCTTGTTTTAGGATCGACAAATTCAACACAACCCGGCAAACGGACGTGTCACGGTGCTGGATACAGGTTTCCAGGCCTTCCACGGTTTCTGAAGTGGTGTTTTTAAAGCATGCATCACTAAAAATGCGTATATAATCACAAACGCCTGTCACACGTGTAATACACGCGTAAGACGCAGCTAATTGCTGTTTAAGAGGTCTCCCAGTTGTTAGAATGCCCTGAGCTGCTATGGGGAGTGCTGGCCAAATATGCCTGTGGGAGCAAACCTACGGGAATGTGCTATTCCGATGATCCCACTCAAGAAAGGATGGAGGTTGATTCGTAATAAAGTGTTTTCTGATGCCCCCTCAAGTGCGAGCAACACCACCTGGCTGTTTTGTTTATCATGGTTGAGGTCCCTCGTACTGATAGTGTGAAGAAAGCTTACACTAAATACCATGTATTCAGAAAATCGTTGGGGGTTCGTGATGATTTTTATTTCCTTCTCCCTTCACTTATTTCTCTTGCCTACACAGAATACTCAATAATCAAGACGGGCTTTGAAGTCGCAGCTCTGGGTGTCGTTATCTGGCATTCCAGCGCAAATAATCCGGACTCTGGACTGGCAAAACCACCTCGCCCTGTGGAACTTTAACTGGAACTTGAATAATATTGACGTTACCGTATTAAATTATGGCTGGTGTGCACTGAAACAGTACCCTTCTCAGCGCTTTTATCACGCGTGATTTTACTTTGAAGATATTAAATTTGTGAAAGCCGTAAATTGAAGCATGACGGAACCGCAAAATACTCATCGACATCCCGCACGTTCACATGTACATTCCATTACTACATGTAATCAAATCTTTATGACAAATAAATGAGACAAGTATGCACCGCGATAGCCTGACAGGGCTGTGCATGTGAACGTAATTTTTTGCACGATCTCGAAATATTTGACTTGCCGGCCTTCAAATAATCTTGTTAAGGTTAAACTTATGTAGCAACACGTCTTTTGGATGACGTCTTGTGGAACACGTGAACTAACTTTCGTAAACTGCAGTTACTTCCTATTTGATCACGCCTCTTTTGCCAACAGATTTCCACATTTCCCATATGGCATAACTATTATTTGTCCTTATCGCTTGTAATTATATTCATTGATCGTGCCCACCCCAGAGCGTTTCCCACAGGTGCGCTTGGAAACATACATAATTAATAGGGTTTCATCATTACCTTGTTGAATTGTTTCATCACCTGGTGAGCCCACCAAAAATTGGTGCTTGCAACCGTTTGTTAATACCATCCTAGTTACTTCATGGCGAGTGCAGTAGAGTGGGTGCCCTGCGATTGCTGCTGAACCCTTTCGGGTAAAGCCAAGCTGATCATGCGCTTTGTGGGTACCAGTCAATTTTCAGCTTTCTATGCACTCAGGTCTCCGGTAAATGAAGGATAATTAATTAGTTTAGGCGGTCATGGACCCCATATGCATTACGTTCGGAAGAACAACAACGCACTTGGTTTTGTCATGAATTTCGATCAGTTCGCCCAGCCGCGGCTCAAATAAAATTCCGGGTTGTTACACCGATGACGTTGTTTCTTCTCCACACGCTCATGAGTTCCTGTCTGCACCCGCTCGATTACAGATTCTTCTCCAGTAAGTGAACTCGAATGTGAAGTAGATTCGATAACAGGATTTTCGTCTCGGAAATTCCAGTGGACAGTGCAAAATCGCCTTCAAAACCTGCATGCACCTAAGACTAATAATGGACGGATCAGAGTTAATGATAAAACGTGGACATGTATGGATGTTGGACTGCGTATCCGTGAGTAGAAGTCCACGGCTGTCTAGAGCAGATGAACTTTGTCTTGTATTACCTTTAACAGAAATATCAGCGGGCTTCAAGGGAACAGAAGGTTCCAGCCGCTTCAGGCGATCAACGGAAATAAAAGATTCGACACTACTAACGTCGACAATGAAGGAATGTTTGGGACCACGGTTAACAGTAAACGATTGTTATATGATTCGTGGAATCAACAGACCTAGTAGAAATCACAGCAACAGCGACGGAATGAAAGTCAGATGAGGAAGCTTTCTCCCTTAAAGATGTCTGGACTAAATGCCACTGCGAAATACCACAGGTGACTTGAATGCGACCCATCTTGTTACATTAACTGTATTTGGAACTGCGAAATGAACGTGCGTCAAGAAGATTTATGACCGTGAGACTTGCAGTTATCCCATTGCTGTACATATTTCGGATTGGAATGGTGTGATTGAAGTGCTGCGTTTCTCCGATAGGTTACCTTTTCGAACTAACACTATTGTCGGTGTGGTCGCTTCTCAGCATAGTTGGCACTGTATACCACAGTTGGTTCCTCATCCATCGCGGCTTTAACATCCGGAAACTGTTCACAGAGAGCTCTGGTAAACTGGAAGGATGCCTCCTTAAATAGTAATAACACTTGCTGGAGAACGTGGACATTCATTAATGCTACCAGTCGATCTCCTAGATTAATCTGTGGTTGACCTTCAAGCTTACCTCTCGACGCCTAAGTTTGATCGTCTTTTCTTGACAAAATGTGGAATTTCTCTCTTTCCGTGACTTGAAATTTGACAGGTTGAACATGCTTCAGAAGCAGACGCTTCAAGGAGTCGCCCGGATGTGAAAGAGGCCAATCGGGAAACACTAGATATTCAATCAGTGCATACGTAACCCTGCCAACGACAGTGAGGAAATGCGGCGATACGCCAAATGCGGGCAGTATGCCAACTTTCAAAACGTTCCAGATAATCTTTGGTTTCCCGCGAACATCAGTGAATGTTTGGATTTTCCAGCTTGCAAAAACTCAAATACTGACTGCACCGTCAGTTGTGGTGATTGGCAGTACACAGTAGTAATCGGAAGTGTAGTAAGCTCAAACCCAGAGCCAGTTTCTTCACAGCATTGATGACGCAGTATGTTAGCAAACGAAATCGTAACGTAATCAGTGTCTACACAACGTATTTATCATGCAGTAAGACAACAATTCTCCACAGTGTTCGGTCGTGAGTAACAAATAATACATAGACCAATACACAACATGTAATTCTGAGCAGTCAAATGAGGGTTAGGAAGAATTGCAGTCGTTGACAGCGATTCACGTGCCTATTTGAGTACACACCCCTGCTACTGTGCTCTGTCTTGGATCCTTCGAAGAGGAGGAAAAGTATAAGAATCGTATTGATAAGGAAACCGGGGTTCTAGTCCCGGCAGTCGCAAGGATATGCACCACTGACGAGCTCTAATGAGAGCGAAACTCGAGTCTAGTGTTTCTTTTCGAAGGGAGCTGACGGGAAAGTCTATGGGAATGCGACAGCCGCGATCCGTGAATGCTAGCCGTACAACGTGAGTTCCCGAGCTGTCGCGTTCGGGAAAATTATTTTCCCGGAATAAATCGTTTTAATGGCTCGGTAGCTAACGCAAAAATTGAAATCGTCAAAATCTGCGTCATGGCCTCATATCTGTTTGTTTTAACTGACCACTAATTGAAAACCACCTTCTCGTAATTGTTTTTCGAAAACTGGTATGGCTGCTGTTGTCGTGGTCGATTGCGTGTGTGAATGTTATCACAGGAATGCTGGGGTTATCTTTAGTGTACTCTTTCATTTTTGTCACTTTTTTTTATTTCACTTCCAGACGTTTATTTTTATTTGTAGGAAGTGGATTATATTACTATTTTTAATGCAATGTTTGAGGATCGCAAATTTCGCACCTTCTCACACTTTCAGGAGTGTCTTCAGAGGTACATGGACGAGGTGAGCATTATTTATGTTCGTGGGACGAGCGGTAGGTGGAAAACTGCCTTGAAGTACGATAAGGTGAGATGACGTGGTTTCCTGAATAACGCGCAGATTTATTATCGTCGTGCGCGGTACAAAAGGCGTGGGAGTGTATGTAGGGGTGTGCGACGTGTCTAGTGGGTCAACTGTTGTTGGTTTTAACGAACCGGTTCTCGCGACACATGTTGCAGATCACGATTTCATGTGGTCCGACGAGATGCGTGTCTGGTTGTGAGCTCTTTCGAGTTGGAGCACAACCACCCTCTCAATCGTCTGCTATGTGAGTCCCATCTTAAGAATCGTGGACTCACCGTCGGTGAGTTAAACGAGTGCAGGAGTCTGTTCCAGTACAATACACCAACTGCCGACATTAAGCAGTATGTGGCGGATGTTTACGGGAAGTTTATCACAACCGCTGACGTTGGAAACACTGGAAATACTGTAAAGGAATCAAGTTGAACGTATAATTCATGTGAATAATTAACCAACGACCGTGGCGGCATAGCTTTCGTTAAAAATTACTGTGATATTTCATGTACAATGCAATGTAAACGCAACGTGGTCGAGGATTACAAATTCAATCATATCTAAAAAAACCACACGGAATTGAACGTTTCTGCCCATTGGGTTAGATATTCTACCACGGAAATTCCGACGGAAGCATTTTCAGGACGTACAATTGATGAGGAAAGCCAACGTGTTGCTTTTGTCGAAAAAAATGTCGACACGTTTTTTCCAACAAAAGTGCAAATGTGGATAATTTTTAGGTATAGATGGTTTCTCTCATTGCAAAGCAACAATTAGGCTCGATGATATATGTATATTTGTTCCGCAATATGCGTTTTAATATTTCATGAAAAAATTGAAAAATCTGTTTTCGCACCCAAATGGCCGTTTTCAGCTCGCTTCGGCCTTGAAGCACCATCCGGGCGAACTACAGAATCGCCGTTATAAAAATCATAGTCTTTCCAGCTGGGAGTGTTCTGTGATGTCATTCTTTCAGCAGATCACCTTGTTTCCATTTCAGCGTACCTCCTCATTTCACGGAAAAGTTAACAACAGTGATACCATGGAGTGGTGAAACATCGTGAATTGTCCTACGTTGAAGCAGGCTATAGGCCCCTCTCACGTTTGTAGTATTATAAAAAGCTTAGTACTCGTGTTTCAACCACAGTTCGATGGTCGAAATTATAACCAGGCTTTCTCGTTTAATCACGCCAAAATTTAAACAAAAGCATGCTTCCACGTCTATGACGTCGACTTTCATTATATTTTACCTTCATACTTCCGAAATAACGTAGAATGCGACTCTGCGTTATTTTTCCACTAATCCCTATGCCATTAAACAGCCGCACATTTCTTCATTACGTCTTTGGAGGATTCAATCAAAGAAATCTCCGGGGAACAGATTTTTAAGATTTTAGATTATGCAACATATTGCAAATTTTCAACAACTTTGACGGCTAAGAATTATTTTTTTAACTAAAAAGTAACGGAAATATTCGCATCCAATCTATTACACACAGCACTGCAATCAATTGTGGGTAATATTCAATCTGTATGAAAACCAAAATTCCCTACTGCTCATCAGCGATGTGTTTAACCTTCAAATATGTTAGCAATATTTTTGAAATACAACGCTGTGATTGAGTCAACATCAAGCTTTATTTCATCCAAATCGCCAAAACGCTGCAAAATTAAGCATTCTCATGATGGAGAATTACCTGCTCCGCCTTGATCATTGTAATGAACGCATTTATAAGGCGTGAAAAAAAGCTAACACGTATGGTGTATTGGTTCCAGAAAATAGTAGAAAATTTTTATCACCAAACTTTTATTCTAGGAAATTCTCCAATTTGTTCCAAATGTCGAGTCAAAACTGCCCATTAACAGGTGGTAGGGTGTAATTACCTTGTTTGAACTTCATATTCTCGCAACTTCCAAAATATTACAAAGAAGGACTTGCGCTATAGTGACCGTTTTCCCTTGCGAATGACGTTTGAACTCACTGCCTGTGAAAGTCATCGCTGACTTATTCTACTCTGAACTACATAGAACGCTGCCAGGCATTTGCACTCGATCCTCCGTGGATACGGCGACTCAAGCTGAACTCCACACCTATATATGGTCTAGTTCACCAACGGTTTGCGATTCACTCGCAGCGTAGTTTAAATTACAGATTTGGATACTGGTTTAATTAGACGACCTCTAAAGTTTAAAAAACGGCCTTCGGTTCTTTTATATTGAGACGCTTTCATATTCACAACAAACTCCATTGGTCATTCAGGGCCAGTAAGCATACACATCAATTCAAACAAATTTCAGAAACTTCCTTGGCATTGACGAACGTCGTACACTTTCAAACTCTTCCCGCCTAAGGACGATTTCTTTGGAAATAGACCTGATAACGCCTGAGTGAGAACTATCGTGGAGCTGGCTCCTTGTTTCGTACGCCCAAAGTTTCTCCGGCCTTATTCAACGGGAATTGAAAATCGTGATGTGAAGACGACGAATTTGCGAACGAATTTTATTTAATGATTTATTCACCGTTCACAAGCAAAACCCAACGCAAAAATTAGAGGCGCAGGGGAGTTTGACTTGAAGGAGCCTCCAGTACAACCGCAAGACGGCCGCCAGAGAGGACGATTGTCAATGGAACTCCAGTCAATCCTCAGAAGTCAAAAATGACGTCAGATTGGTTGAATGGCGTTCCCAACGGCAATGGCTAAAACACTGTTACTCTAGTGAACATGACCTACAGTGTTGTAGATGACGCGGATTCACTGTTCAACCAAGAACAATGTTGCCATACCTTGATCACACACTAACTTTGAGGTTAGTGGTTTGTAGTAAATTAATATTCGCAGGATGATGTGATCAAGTACGGTGGTACTAATAAGGTAACTCTCATGTCACCGGGAGTTTAGAATTTTGGGGACGTCGAAAGTGATCTCACTACATCAACCCCCCCTCGAAGGGTGAGTAATATGGGAAGCCTTATACCTATAAATAAAAATCCTGGGCAACAGCTACTGTCTTGCTGGCCAGATGCGTGAAGGCCGCCCAACTTCAGAACGCCTGTTGGGGACTTGATAGATGGTGAAATTTATTCACTGTGCTGAAGTAGGGTGCTACGGCCTTCTGGATTGTTCACCCTCGACCCAACAAATGTTGCTGTGTGTCGCGTTAGACCTAGAAGTAAGGAGAGGTGAAGTATCCGAACGTTAAATAAAAAGACAGATACCCACTGGAACACGTCCCGCGGCGTATGGGGATATTTATAGTCACCTGCAGATATCTTCTGTGCAGAATGAGCCGGGGAATTGTACCTACGAAAAACTGCTAGTTGCTGTTCGACACACGCATGAACCACACACAACGAAGTATCCACTGCACAACAAATGTGGAAAAGAAGTAAGACACTACTTGTTGATTTTGTTAAGGTTTGTTGCATTATTTTGAGATTGCT
>LUCH01018084.1:0-19164 GCA_013368495.1 Paragonimus heterotremus
AGAAAATATTTAAAAATCGAGGATTCGCGCCCAAAGGACCGTTTTGCCTTTTGAACGACCTTGAAGGCGAATCCTATGAAACGGGTAATTGCCAGATCACTATCTGAATGTACTGATCAAGTCCAATGTAACGGCCTGAATGAAGATAGATCTGCTGTTGAGCCTGTCCCGCAGGCAGTTACAAATCTTGTCACAGATTTGAGAAATATCGCGTACGAATGCAGTGATTTGTATCCACTTGAATTTCGGCAGCTTCGTGGTGATTTCCTTCTCTCAAAACAGTTCTCCATCGTAGTGACTGTTGATAATCGACCAAGACATGTGGGGAGGATTTGGAAGCCCCGTTCCAGCCTTTCGAGGCAACAGTTTTTTTCATATACGCCTAATAACCATTGAAATAGGTTTCCTGTACTGCTAGGGATCGTTACGAAATATTCCTCGTCATCATAGATAGCAATGCGTCAGTGGTTCACACTGAGGCTTAACTGCCACACAACCAGGAAGAAAAAACAATCCCTCTTTAGGAAGGGAGAAGAAAAAAGAAGGGGAGAGGAATGGGCCTAACAACTAAAAATAGCTACGTCTATAGTCAAACATTCAATATCAAGGTGCCTACGCCTTGCAAACAAACAGCTGAGCTGCAATTGAAAGTAAGACGTCACCAGCAAGACAACTTCCTTACGTCTTTCACTGCTCCGCCTCATTAAATGCATTCACTTCACAGACACCTCGGACAAACAACATTCACCCCACTGAGCTCGGTTAACCGCCAACTCACTTAACGTCTCAGGCCACGGAACTTGCGTCACAGGGACCCAGCCTGGTTTTAGGAAAAGATACTTTTCCCAAAACATTCGCATTATTTGCCGGGGACCATGGAGGTTGAACGCCCGCCGGAATTCTAGAACATCCGAGGAGGTACGCTCGTCTTTGATTAGTCCGCTCGGTGACTTAGAACAAATACCAAACGAAACCTGCAAATAAAGTTGCTTTCAATCGCAATTTTGCCTTCTGGTTAAGCAGCAAATAAAGCTCACTTGAAGGCCGTCTATTTTCCTACTTGTTGGGGGTTCTAAGTTGCGAGAGCTAGAGTCAGATACGTACGCTCTGATTCGTACCGTTTTGTGATATCTTTGCGTTCGTTCGTGATAGAGATATTATTCATGGTCTTGCGTTTGTTCTTGCTTTTCTGTATCAGGTGGGGTCGTATCATCTTGGAAAGGAAGCAAATCTACAGTGACTATCCCCATCTTGAACGATTTCATCTGCCTAAGCCAGGTCTTCATCTGTCCACCTCGCACCCTCAGCCGGTCGGCCACAACGCTGGCAAACAGTGCTCGGTGTGGCAGACGACTAGCTGGCATCCTTAGTACATGTGTAACATGCGGTCGAAACCAGCAAGCGCGCACGGGTTCAATTTGAAATGTGTAACAAGGCAAGCTGGTGTGTTGTTGACGCTGTTTTAGTTTTCGTTTGTGTAAGTCGTGTGCATGGCTTACTGGACCTTTGGCTCACGCCTGTTTCTTGTTGTTTCCTTTTACAGGACTGTTGTTGGAATCTCCACTTCGGAAGTACGTTGTCCCCCGGTGTCTTCACATTGCCCCAGAGTTGGTCTGCAAGTGTGACGGACAGTCAGAGAGCGAACGGCCGACTTGTATGTTACACATGACGTAACCACCTAAATCTGTGCAAATGTAGTAACTGAACAAAAGAACCCGCATGACAAACAACGCCAAGCATCCGCTTCCTAATCTCCTCGTTGCTTACTCGCTGGTGCTACACGACACGAGCGACTGAATGCAGACATCGGTGGTCAAACACCCGAAAACCGTTCACGTCCTTAATCCTGAGCGGCCAGGTTCAGTTGCCGTAAAGTCATACAGCCCTCACTGTTGTCTGATATACACGACAATTAAATTTCAGAGAAATACGTCTCTGTCGCCATAGGTGCTTCAGATTAAGGAGCACCGCTCCAGCCTTAGAAACACGCGCCTCTATTTCATTCCCTACACCTCCGCCAACCCCACTGATGCAGCTTCCCAAATGTGCAAACCGGTCAACAACCTCCATGACTTCGTTATCTAACATTAAATCTACGTGATCACAGCAATCTTTCGGAAGCACTTCGCACTTCCAGGCTGCAAAGCGCATTCCAAAGTACTTAGCAGAACGCGAAATAGCGTTAGGCGCTGGTTATGCCGACTGAAAATTGTCAAACAGCAACACATAGACGTCAGCATAATAAAGATCAGTCAGTCTTTTACCAGGTAGGAGGTCCACACCAGCATCAGTTAAGTGCTGCAGACAGTCCTTCATCATTTAGTCCGTGACGAAATTTAACAAAACATGGTGAGCGGATAGCCGTGACGTACACCGCTCATAGTGTTGAAACTGCCAAATAGTTCACCGCGAACCCTAACCTGAGCCGAATTATAGTAGCAAACTGGCGACAATATGTTCACATAGTTGTTCAGAACACTCTTTTCACCATCGTATTCCCCAAAAGCCTTGGAATGATTCTCATCCCGCTGCCTCTTGTATCTTCGAATTTCTTTCCGAAATAGCTGATTTCCAAAGAGTAGGCTGACCGATGAGTTTTGAACCTCGTTTTCACCGTCGGAATTTAGTGAATCCACGTGGCGGAAGTTTCTAACATTGTACAGTCGTTTTGAACGGTGATGACAACTGGTTACGTTGACAGGCGACTCGGTGATCTCAGTTCAGTTCATTTCACAGGACGTGTTGTGTGGTAGACTGATATACCACTTTCTTGCGCTAGTAGGCAACAGACCACTGCACTGCGATCACGAGAATCCAGCTTAAAGCTTCGCCGGCTCATAACTTATAACCGTACACAGACAGACTGCAATGCAACAACTGAGGGCGCAGGGAGGTGGGTTTGAGTGAAACCTTTGCACAAAAGCACGCCAGCCGTCAAGGATGACGCTGATACATATGGAGTGCTGCTATTTCCAGACGTGGAATGCTGATAAGGTGACCGTGATTTGACTAACTTGATAACAGCCCCTTCGCTCCTCCATCTGCATCTGTGCCAAGCTGTCCAGTCGTTCTCTATTACCAGTTGCAGAGAGTTTGTGTAGAACTCCCTTATTAATTGTTTGTCCCTTCGTAACCTTCTTTCTGTCCTCGCAACAAGAGACCTTTTCCCCTCATCCATGGGCCTGAAGCAGATCATGGTGGCACCGGCATTGACTTCGATTCTGTCCACTAATCTGAGCATACTATAATTGTTAAAAATGATTTTAGTACCACTCCCTCCCCATCACCCAAACTTCGCTTGCACAACCCTGAATAAGACTTGATGACGGAAATTTTTGCTGCCAATTTAATGATAGATTGTGCTCTACATTTCACCGAAATTGTAGAAGCACGATCGAATGGAGGTTTTTCCTTCCCGTTCGTCGCGGCATGATGGGATAGTTGGAGCCCACTTGAACAAGAAGCTGGATATTGACCAGCTACTAACCTCAAGAATTGTGATCCGAACTGAACTGAAGTGAACTAAAAGGACACCAGCTTAATACTGAATGGCAGAAACCGACCTGATCCGGGTACGTTGGGCCTCTTGCTTTGCACCCGTGTACCAATCGTAGAAATCGCCAACCTATATATTGAACTCAGGATTATAAAGTGAGTTTTTCTTCGCGCGGACAGAACGGTTCTTCTAAAGCCTTACGGAATGCATATAAGACCAACTGATCGGCATACTCTAGCAGTGAGTCTCTATATAGACAACGTAAAGCATTTGGAGATCCTGCCCGTCCATACAGACGAAGACTTATTTGTCATCTCATGAGTTCAAAATTCATTTGCAGCGGCTGTTCAGTAATGGCAGAAGGATAAACCACAGTTTATCCTTCTGTAGTAACTTGTTGTTCAAACAGCCAACTCCTAAACCTTCTGCGATGCTCGCACTAGCTGAATGGTCGGGTATATGTGCTTAGTAAAGTACAACCTGGCACCTAAGGTGTAGCGACCCTATTCGTTATTGTTAACTATGTTAGAGTTAAGAGTGCCATTTGTACCCTTTTTTCCGGCTTTTGCATGTGCTTAGTTATTTTTTGGAACGAGTAGAGATACCGACAAGTACCCCGCGCAATCGAACGTACCACTCCGCAGCGTGCTCACTTAAGCAAGTGGCATTTGTCGCTCCTCTCTGTTATCGTTTCGTCTCCGTATTCGCTAACCCTCGCGTTGACCTCGCAGGTCGACAATATACTCTTTGTCTACTCGTTGTGTTATTTTCATTCGGTCTTCGTCGGTTCGCCTGATCTTACGGAGGTCATTTATGCCGCTACGGGCACGAAGTGAGTGCGTATGGAGTACAAAAATTAGCCCAAATTTAACCCTGAACTACATAATTTACCCCTAAATTAACCATAAATTACCCCGAAATGACCAACTTACCCCCGAAACGGCCTAATTTACCCCCAAAATTACCCCGGAACGACCTAATTTATCCCTCAATTACCGTGAAACACCCCCAGTGCACCCCTAAATTAACCTGAAATGACATACTTAACCCTACTTTTAACCAGAAACAGCTAAATGCAACGTAACCGGTTCCGGAACAACGTACGTCCATCATCTTGCAAGCACTACAAAAACGTCGTTTACCGCGTTAAACGTCAGAACGTGCACTCACGCTGTGTGAAAAAAACAATCGGGAATGAATAGTGGGAGTATATTACAGAAAATTACACAATAAGGGATATCCTCACATACATCACAAACTCCCGCATGTGATTCTCATTCTTGGGAAGAAAACAAGCGAAAATCACTAAAATGAATTGAAACGAAATGCGAAAAAATACATAATTTTCGAAATTACGACTTCAGGCTGCACGATAACACAACAGATTGAGACTTAAGGTTGGCACAGGGGAAAGCCATTGAAAATCAACTTCATGTGAAAACACATAACATACCCGCAGGTGACACACTCTCATAAGGTGAGATTTCTGAATATCCTCATCACGTCACTCTCATTGCTTCCAAGCTGAACCCCAGGCCACATGATAATGCAACAGATCAAGACTTGAGGTTCGCACAGGTGAACGCCATTGAAAATCAACTTCATGTGAAAACACAACGTTGCCTCTCTAGAAGCTTACTTGTAACGGTTTCTTCGGTTTTCTCAGTCTGCATCTACCTCTACGGTCACGGGGGTCGTAGAACCAGTAGCGCATCCACTGGTCCACGTCCTCCCGCCCTGTTTCCAGACTCATTTCGTGTGATAGGACAGTTTCTACGTTCGACATAAATTACGTTATTGCAACATTCCACTAACCTTCTATTACTCGTCGTAGAATAGAGTCTTTGAAAGCTGGCTTATGTTTCCCTCCGGCATAAGTCATCTCTACTGCCAGCTGTGATCCGATTGCCTCCCGCATACAACGGCGAAGCAGTAGTCTGGCAGAGGGAGCACTCATTGCTTTCAGGTGGTCCATCTAACAGGGTTCAAAATATTAGCCGTACACTTACCATGATCGTCCTGAACTGCTGTCTTTGTAAGTTTGCTTCCAGCTCACGAAAACTGGAGAAACTATTTACGGGTAAAGCATGTGAGCGGATGTCACACACAGCCTTGTCCTGAGAGTCCACATAGGGAAACAGGTGGCGTCGATTTAGTCGTTTCTTCAAAATAGCCACGTCTTTAATCAATCCCTCCTGTTTTGCGGCGAATTCGTGGAACATATTCATCAATGTGGTCATTTGAGAGGAAACTGCCGATTCGCTTTGTGGGGAAGACGCTGCCAGCGGAGCAACGGATGAACCGATTGACGGCTGCAACGAAGTCGGCGATGACGTGAGAATGAGAGGACGAATGTTGGGGTGAGAAATGCCGAACAATGGGCGGGAAGATAACGTGGGAGTGGCAGAACGGGGCCAAATGAGGGTTACGGCTGGAACGGGAAGCCAAGTTGGTGAAATGTGACAGTGGGGTCCGGGAATACCGAAAGAGGATGCAACGGGACCGTGGAAAACAGCTGCCGGGATACGTTGAGTTTAATGCCCAAGGACGTAATACTGCTCATTTTCCGAGGAACCAACTTTTTCCACGACGAACGTGGGATATTGTGCACCTGGGGCGCTAGTAGCAGGATTGGGCGAACGGCTGTCGGAGTCATCGGACGATGACTGGGACACAAATTTCTTGGGTCGTTTGCTAAAAATACAATAGGAATTACAGGCACATCAGCAATACCTGGACCCCTGACTCCGTTTTCCCATTCGCACCGGTACATCAGAAGAATCTACATCCGTTGTCATCTCCGCCTTTTTAGCATATCGACGGGCTTGCAAATAATCGTCTGAAAAACACAAGATGCAATCACAAATTCATTACCTGTTGTGCTAGTTACTCTGACAGATATCTTTGCAGAGTCGGGTGGGGAGACCCAATGATCTCCCACAGCTGTGGTAAACTGGAGAGACGGGTAATTCGGCCACGATGCTATACCGTCGTGTATCCACGTGGAACCCAACATCGCGCAACAGGGTTACTTATCCTCCAAGAGGGTTACAACACTGTACATCTGCAATAGAATTTCTTCAATGGATGATAAATCAAAGGGAGTTAAACTTTACAAGTCACAAACAAAACTTTATTAATCTCAATATGACGTGCTATTTACAGGTGTGCAGAATGGGAATAAAAACAAAACGCGGATGAATGGGGAAAGGCAAACCCTTAGCGTTAACGCAAGACGCACTAGTTGTGAAAACGTCGGGTGATTAATCATTTACAAGAAACATATGCAAGTGGTGAGAAGAAAAACTATGAGTGAAGAATGGTCGGAGTATGATAAAGGGACGATAACTCACAGAGCTATCGTCAGAATTGGGGTTGCATACATCAAAGACTATGCAAGGGACATCATTAATAAGGGCAGAGTTGTTTGGGCGAGTGTGTGAAAGCAAAATAGAACCCTTTATACACACCGAACGTCCAGGCAGAGAAGGACAATGGATGAGAGTACCAACATCAGAATGAAAGACTCTGACGGGAACAGAAGCGGAATGCCTTTCTGATAAACGCCTGCACAATTGTCCCACTGGCCGCGTTGGCCCATTAAGCATCAGTTCCAATTTATACATGAAAGACTCAAACGGAAAAGCAGAGAAGTTATCCAGTGACCCATGCGTGGCCACGTCATCGGCTAGGTGTTCCAACGAATGCACGTTCTATACCATCTCTGCCTGACCATACAACTTACAGTAATCCAACGGAAACAAGTTCGTCGCTTGTTTTGCACAGTCATGATGAGTAATACTAAGGGTGGGTTGACATAAAATATATACACATGCAGACAAATCTAAAAAGTTCCTATACTTATCACTATCCAAAATGTTCCGTAAAGCAACCGGTCCGACGTACAACAGGAATTGTCGACACTCCGTAGCTTTCCAAGTCTTGGCTTCTGTCAGTCCGCGGCACTTGCGGGGGACTTCACAAGACAGGCTCTCCCGGCATTCTACAATCCTTTCGTTCACGCATTGGAGGGCTTGTGAGCCTACGCCAACGTTTTGGGAAACCAGTCGTGATGTCCAGTTACTAATCATGCGACGGACAACGCCCAGACAAATTGAATGCACAAAGTCAATGGGGAATGTTGGGGTCATATCGATGGAGAGCGACATAAATGGGGACATGGATGTAGGGCGTGCGGTGCGAAACGATGCGTCTGTCCGAAGGGAACCAGTTTGCTGCATAAACGTGACTCCCCCTCCACAGTACAATCCTCGTTGGTCGCACCTATCACATCCATAGTATGCACAGTGCCCACATACCTGCTTAACGTACGAGCGAGCCGGTGTATCACAGATTACCGCTTTTAAACTGACCGTAACCGGAAAATTGTCAATGAGTATGCCACTGCTTAGCACATCACGCAATTCTTACATTACCTCGGAAAGATACACACTGACGTCTTTCAGGTTGCTGCTCCTTCCGTACACACCAACCGCAAACGGTTCACTTATGATCGGTTCATTCAGGCGACAGAGAATAGGCCATATTGTGAGCTTTCCTGCATTTGTTGGTGATAAACCATCCACATTCAACTGGATGTCAACGGAAGTCACATGCTGAAGCCGCCCACTTACAATATCATTCACAATGACATTAACCGAACCAGAAATTAGCAAATCCGCCCGGATACACGGCAAGTATGGGCGAACATCTCGGTGTCGCCAACAACGTTCGGGCACCAATGGGTAATTGCGGTATTCTTTCCTTCAACGTCCGTAACGTCGGGTCACCTGCATTTTAGGAGTGTTGCTGGAAGTTGCCCAGTCCCGTAGGCGGTCAACGATGCTAGCATTAGGAAGCCCACCTTCCGGATCCTGCACGCCATTTCCTGTTGCATTTTCCGGTAATTCTAAAATCAATCGTTTCACTGTCATTACAGTCTAAATTACCTTCAGATAGCAGCTGTAATATATGTTGCCGTACGGACCCATTTGTGGATGCAGAAGGTTGGGAAACGTCCACGTTATCCGACGAATATTGAACATTGCGATGGAATTCAGCAGGTGAATGTCGCACGTTTCGATAAATAGTGGAACGACTGGCTAACACCTCAGAAAACCACTAAGGATTTAATTAATATATTGATGTCTCTCACTTCAGCGTTATCGTGGTGTTGATCAGACATAATCACACGATCGGCAATGAGAGTAAACAACAGACACGGTCAACGGGGTGAAAAGTTGAGCAACGCGCGTGTGGATAGCTGAAGCGGTGAAAGTTTGGCTAAACAAATAACTGGCTCGTACGTACAACAGATACTTCCTTAATTTTAATGCAAACCGTTTGTGTTATATAAATAGGCACTATAATGGCGAACAGGCGATTACATACATATCTACCAACCAACAAACTATCGGTCGAAAGAATCCATCCCTAAATTACCCTCAAACCACCCTAAATTACCCCTAACTCATTCCCTAATTGGTGCTAGCAGGCTATGAGCCAAAGGTCCAGTTAGCCACAAACACGGCTTGCACAATCGAAAACTGAAACGGTGCTGATACGCCGTATCGCACAGCTCAAATCCAATTTGTACAAGCTTTTGGCAAAATGCAAAGCTCTCACTCCACGCTTTCTCAGAGTCAACCAATAAAACTGAAGGTTGAGTAACCTAATGAGATTGCGAAAGGTAACAAATTGGTTTCACTGTTTCCTTGCGGAGTTGGAAGTATAAAACTTTGTGGTATCCCCGTTTTGAGATATTCCGGTAAGATTTAGTAGTACATATTTTGTGGTTCCACAACAGATTCCATATCGGTTTGGTTGTGGTTTCTTCGCACCAATCACGTGAACTGCTGAACTGGTGACAGTATGTAAAGTGTGTTGATTTTCGAAGCAGCAGTCGGGCACCTATGGGGATTGCACCTTTTAATTGTACGACAATCAAAAGGGAAGACTGTGAGGAGACGGTGGGAGAAAGTGAGAAAAGACTGGACGGGAAGGAAATAAAAGCAATGAAGGTACACGGGGCTATATGCGTCCGACTGTCAATGACCATCTTGGGGTAGTCCATTCATCTAGTTGCCTCTTGAATGCATCGACTGACGTTGCCGTGACAATCGTCGCAAGAAGTGAATTCCCTGTTGAACAGACTTGGACAGAAAAGCCATGTCGTCTGCATGAAAAGCTACTACGTGATATAGACGTCGTGTAGTTATCGCCCCTGAGACTCATGATATCGGCGAGTGTGAAAAGGTTTTTGTTGGGATGACTCGGACAGCATAAGATTTTTATGTTGATATAGGATCACCCCTCAGACGCCTGTAGGCTAGGGGCAGTGGTTCCAGTTTCGACAGACGGTCTTCATCTGACAGGGAAAATAGTCACTCAACCCACTTGGTGGCCCGTCTCTGGATTGCCTCTAGGGCAGTGACGTCTTTCCTCCAGTTCGGCTCACGTGCCTGAATGTTGACTTCCAGCGGTGGTCTTACCAGTGTGCTGTAGATACGTAAGAATTTGTCTACTGGGGAATATTCCCAAGGATCCTACTAAGCATAGTTAGCCTGTCGCTAGCTTCTTTTACCAACAGTATGGTGTTGATACTAGGAGAGAGGTCTGATGTAACGACGGTACCTAGGTCGCGCCCCTGGTGGACAGCGGCTAGGGTAACACCAGCGATGCGATATGTTTTAGTGTTGTGATGACGAACGTACATAGTCTTTGACTTGGACGTGTTAAAGGAAGGTCGATTTTCCACGGACAATAGATGCAGGACATCTAGGTCTGTTTGACAGTCCTCTGCGTTTTCAACCCTGTGTAAGACACACCACAGTTTCGTATCGTCAGCATTCATCACAACCGGGGAGTTATTCATGTCCAGGAGATCGTGAACATAGACCAAGAATGGTTAGGGACCCAGTATGGATTCTTGTGGTACACCAGTTGTGGTGTTGAACGGCCTGGATAGCTCACCATCAACCATAACCGTGTATGTCCGACGGAATAGGTATTGTTTGAACCAATGAACAAATCTTACCACATACCCCCAAATCATCCAACTTACTCATTTGCATACTGTAGCCAACCTCATCAAACGCTTCCGTGAAGTCTGCAGACGCTCGATTTGGGTTCTAAACATTCTGAGGTTTGCAAGAGAGGTTCTGTAGTATGTGTGGTGGTACGGTAATTGTTAGACTTCCCTCTAATGTTTTTATTTCATTTCAGGTTTTTTGCATTTTATTTCTGTACTTAACTTACACGTCCTGGCCGATAATAATAAAGTAACAACCCCAACGTAGACACTGGTGTGGCACTACCGTGACTGTGGGTTGACCTTTTTTGGATCTCCGCCTCATTTCTCCGTATGTTAGTGATCGAGTGATTGGTACGCGGGTGCGACGCCAACAGCCCAAGTTTCCCCGATCTGTACGTGTTCTTCTAATATCACAGGAGCTTCAGTTTTTCTGGAGTGCAGTCATGAAAGAACTGTTGTCACCGGCTCTTCCAGATACAGTGTCAATGCGAGAACAACAAAAAGGAAAAAGTAGGGCCTTAATTTTCACCCGCTGCTTCTATCGAGCAGATAAACGTCTAACAAGGCCTTAAGCTATATCCTACAACAAGCACTAGCGACCCTGGTTGAAAGGCTACTCCAGTGGACAGTCAGTGTAGCAGAAAAAAATCCTTCTGACCAGTGTTTGAGGTCACCTTTTGAAAACTTTTTATCGCGACCACCTTGCCTATTTTGACCTCCGATGAAAGTGTTTCCCTCCCGGTCCTCCAAAAAGGAGGAAACGTAAGGATGCGTTCTCCTCCCAATTTTCGTTATTCCAGAGGATGAAGATCAATGATTTCCAGCCTAGACTTATGAAACATTCCGAAGTCCTACTACGACTCTGGTAGCAGCTCTCTGTACTCGTTCGAGCTCATTTTAGTCTTTCTTGAGATCAGACTAACCATATGAGCTGGCTAAATGAACAATGATCGGGCGTAAACCCTTGAAGGAGTTTAGGAGTCCTTTCTGCCAATTCGGAGGAACGTCCGTTTAGTTATGCCTGGTATGACTTTTTCGCCATGGAGTGAGGAGTGCAAGTTTGACAACAGTCATAGGCTCAGGTCTTCCATACTCCTCGCTTCGGCAGCCGGTACTTCCGTTTGTGCACAGCGTGTTACGAAGACGTTGCCAGAATCCTCACCAAAGAAAATGTCGGCACAGTTATTGTCGTTGATGGGAAGATGTCACCCCACCTACCACTGATTAACTACATAGAAGTCAGGTTGTAAAGTGTTTGGATAATGAGAATTCCACATTTTCAAGCCATCCGTATAGAAAAGCGTGTTAAAAGGAATCCTATCTAGCGAATCACTGATATAACTAAAACCATTGGCGGACCATGGGCGGATCCCTGTTGTACAGCGAACGAGGTGGTTTCCCGCGATGCTAGTTCCAAGGTTCGCATATCCAAGGTTTCCCCATCCTTATATTAACGCGGATCGGAAATCTCATTGAGAAGAAGGTGAATCTGCAAACACTTTATTTGTTTACTTATTTATTTACTCACCGTACACAGGCGGACTTCAACGTAAAGAATAAGAGCGCTAGGGAGATGGACTTGAGAGAACCTTCAGCACAACCGCACCGCAGCCGCCAGAAAGGACGAATGTCAACGGAAATTCCGGTTGACTTTCAGTATTCACACAAGTGTCAGCCTGGTTGGGCGGCGTTCCCAACAGTTGTAGCCAAAACACTGTTACCCTAGCGGATGTAGCATACAATGGTGGAGATGGCGCGGATTCCTAATACAGCTACTAGCAAAACCGCGATACTTACGCCAAACGAACTAACCTTGATGTTATCAGTTTGTAGTAAATTTACATTCACGAGGCAATGTGAACAGGCGCGGTGGTACTGACAAGGCAGCTCTCACGCCGCAGGGAGTTTAGGACTTTAGGGACGTCGAAGGTGATCTCACTACAAGTTACGAAAGCCAAGTCGACCTTAAAAGAAAGTTCTTTTGTTAAGAAACGAGGTAATCCAGCGGCGAATAATACATATTATACGGTATGTCTCCATTTTCCGTAAAAGTTGGTCATGTACCTAGTCAAATGCCCTAGCTAAGTCGAATAAAATGGTGTTTGTTATAAAGCCATAACCTCCAGCATCGACTAAGCTGTCAGTGAAGCTGCGTGTAATCGGTGGACCGTGAATATCTCTGTCGTCTTTTAGTTAAAAAATATTTTCCAACTACTGAACTTGTTGGAATTTTGTGAAATGTTTCAGTCCCTTAAATCTTAGAATTCTGGTGCCCGGAAATTTTTGTTTCAATCTTCCGAAGACGTAAACAAGGAATGTGCGGTGGTTCAGTGGTATAAGGATTAATGGAAAAATAACGAGAAGTTGCACTCCACGTTATTTCGCAGAACTGATTGTAAAGTATATTGAGAATTCAATGTCATAGACGTTGAAACTTATGTAGTTATTTAAAGTGGGACGTAAATAAACACGAATACGTGGTTATAATTTCGGCTATCGAACCGTTGATAAAACATCGGTACTAAGCTTTCCGTAAAACACCAAACGTGAGGTACGCCTATGAACATACTTCAACGTAGGACAACGCACAAAAATGGACAAGTGGTGTCTTCTTGTTTATATACGTCATGCCTCGCCAGTTGTTGCCACCACTGTTGTGAACTCGTATGAAATCACGAGGTACGCTGAACTGAAGACATCGAGGAACATTTCAATCTTAAAAGACTACGACACATATAACAGCTTCGTTCAACTGTCCTGCCATACGAGTTATGCCAAACTGCACTGCATGCCCAGGCACTTACAGCCGCTCCGCCTATCCGCCCTACCACACGAGTCAAACCCAAGAGTACTTTGTGTGAAACACATAGTTGGAACAGTGGGGGCGAAAAATTGACGATGAAACGTGAATTATATACTTGATGATTGTTGTTGGAGGTACACACAACCTCCGCCTTTCTTCGGCACAGAATGTAGCCTTTGGTTTTCATGTTATCGGTGTCCTCTCGCACGATTGAAACGCTATATCAGATGAAGTCTTCACCATCATGAATTCCATCACATCTGATATCTGCAAGAAATCTGTGTAGGCATATGTGAAGGAACTTACTTTCTTCAATTATATCAAGAAGATAATCACTCCAGATTATGCTGAGTAGCGCTTTCTTTTGCTCGTGGGCATGCAGTGCACTGTTAGCGGACCTGTCTAAGTCGACGTCAGTTGTGGGTGGTGTGCTAATCGTGGGATTATCGAGCGGAGTCGGTAGATGATCGGGCAATCTGATCGTTACTCACAAGCGAATGTGGTTGAGCGTTCACATATGATAACTCGGTCGTGACTAATGTGGGGTCAGTGGTGCAGCGATAAACACGGTTGCCTCATGAAAGCGTGGCCGGAATTCCAGTCCCGGTCGTGGTGTGGATATGCAATACTGACGAGCTCTAACGAGAGCGAAAATCGAGTCTGATGCTTCTTTCCGAAAGTGGCCAACTGGAAGGTCTATGGGAACGCGAAAGTGGCGATTAATTGAGGGTGATGTTCAACTTGAAATTACGGTAAGGTGGTTTTCAGTTAACGGGCAGTTAAAACAAAGAGATAGGAATCGATGACGCAGATTTCGACGATATAAATTTATGCGTTAAGTACCAAGCTAATAATACAATCTCTTTCAAGGAAATAAATTTCTCGAACACGACACAGCAGAGACTGCCGGTCTACGGCTGGCATTCAAGGTCAGCGAAAAGTTGCATGTTAATTATGATGAACCTATTTGACATGAATCCGCGCCGAGATTCAGAGATCAGAGTGTCATCTAAAAGGCGCATCCATTTGATTCGTTTAATAAGACGCCCTGAGCTTTTGCGGGGAATACTCGTCAGGCTGATTGGTTGACAACTGACAGAAGGGTGTCAATTTTTGTGAAGGATACCAGCTGAAAGAGTGGACATGCGAAAGTCCTGAAATGGTTTGACTAGTACAGAAGGTGCCCCCTTCGGTATTCAAGGGTTGGTCTGTTCCGGGCCCACTGAACTAAGTGGGTTGGACTCAGAAAGCGATCCCTGAACGCCGTGCACTGTAAACACTTCCCGGCAGATAGACACTGGGAAGAAGGTGACAAGTCATGGCTGTAAACATCGGCCTGCTGGTCCTTGAATAATCCAGCAACAACGCCGGTTTCGGAAGAAATTTCATCGTTCTGTTCCCAAAAAGACAGGACTGAGGGTGAGTTCTTACGAATGTGTCGCATGTATGTAAAGAAACATTTATATACGGGCACACTATTGCGAGCACTTTTGGTCCTTCTTTTAGTCGATATCGACGGGTGGAAAAGTTAGCCACCCGTTTTGCCGCTCTGGGACCGTCCGATTCTGTTGATTCGCCGTCCGTGTATCACATGGTCTGGAATATTGCCGATTTTCTGTATAAACCCCAAGCCAGTGTTTCTCCGGAGGACTGATATGAGCGGCATGAAGACATGTCCACAGTTGAGCTGGCATCCGGAAATGACGGGATGAGGGTTTGCCTATTCCCCCGGAAACTGGGTCCAGCGGACCACGTCCGCTATACGAACCACATCTTGCCCACCAAACCGCGAACCCTGACTTTCGCGGACACCGTCCAAAAGTTGACAAATCTCTACGGGGATACCTCGTCTTTGTTCAATTCGTGGTTCCAGCGTTTCCGGCTGGTCGAGCGAGACGTTGACAGCTTTTAAAACTATACTGGTTTTGTTAACCGTGAATGCAGACGTTGCCAGTTTGATTCGCACATAGCGGGTCAGTTGCGCTGTCTGGTATTCGTTTGTGGTCTGCAATCGCCAATCTATGCTGACACCCATACCCGGCTCTTCGTTAAACTCGGCCAGGAGCCGAACGTCAAGCTGGATCAGATTATGGTCAATTGTGAGAGTTTGGTCAACTCCAAGCACGACTCAGCCCTGATACAGAATCTTCACCGGGCGCTCCGCTCAGTTCAGGCCGTTTCCAGCTTCCAGACAAAGTCTCCTGCACTGCCCAACCAACCCAGTCCAGCGGATTCGAAGGAGCCGCCTTCCGCTCGTCGCTACCGTGGTGCATGCACCTCCATAACTTTCACCCATTTCGACAACATCGATGCTAACGGTGCCTCACGGTCAGTCACAAGGACGATTTCTGCCGGCAACAAACAACCATCAAGGCCAAACCGACATTAACCTTCAAGTTCAAGAAGCCAGCCAGATGCCGTGCAGCTGGTAGATTTAACAGATTGCTAGCCAATTTCCAAATCAGTGTCACCGACTACCTAAGGTTCGTGTACATCCACATCATTGGTCGTTTGCCCCACTTGCGGCTGGACACTGTTCTTGCGGTCCATCAAATATCCGGGCTACGGTTATCGTGCCGCTGGTCGCTATCAAGATTATGATGACATTCGCGCGATTCAGCAGATGGCGGCGCCAAGAGATGTCTACATACTTCGGTTCTTCCTTCGTCTCTTCATTCAATGCAGTGCTTTCTTTTCCACGCTACACTATTTTGGAGCCCTGCTCATTCATCGGTTACAGAAGGATGTTACATGGCGCTGGTCCCCCGATTGCCAGTTATTTTGCCCGACTGAAGATTATGCTCAGCTCCGACCTGCTGCTGACGCACTACGATCGAATCATGTCGATTGTTTTCACAGCAGATGTCTCAAACTACGGTGATGGAGCAGTCTCCTTACACATCTTTCCGGACACTCTCGAGAAGGCTACTGCTCACGCCTCTCGTACGCTCAACTTTGAGGATGAAAATTACGGGCGGAAAAAGGCGGGCCTGGCGATCATTTTCGAGGCGAAAAAGTTCCACAAACTTCTATAAAGTTGACACTTACCTCTGTTGACCGTCCATAAGTAACTACTGTCCATTTTTGGATAGAAGAATGGCACTCCGAGTCATTCTACCAACTGGCTGCAGTGATGGGCCACAATTTTGCCTGGCTATGACTTCGGCATCCATTACCGCCGGATTGACGGTTTCGGTAAGCAAGTGGTTTATCACGCCTTATCAGCAGTCATCACGTGCCAGAGAGAAATACCGTCATCACTACGTTGACGATGGAGGACGATGTTCGCCGCCAGCTCTCAGACGTTACTCGTGGGACCCCGGTGACTGTCGTTGATATCCGGCGCCCCACCACACTGGATCCAATCCTCACCCAAGTCATGAAGTTCGTCAGGACCAGCTGGACCACGGTCCTACCTGCTGGTGAGATCAGCCAATTCCGCCGACGAAGTGACTCGTTGCCAGTGGTAGATTCCTGTGTCATGTTTGCTGGTCGCTTGGTCAACCTAGCCGCCTTTCACCTTCCTGTGATGTCACAATTCGACTCTGGTCATTCCGACACCAGCAGGATGGCGGCAATCGCTCATGGGCATGCATAATCGCCCGACATGAACGGCCATATCGAGGACCTGGTAAAGCAGTGCTCAACGTGTCGAAAGGCTGTCAAACCTTCCACCAGGCATGATCCTATGCCTTGGAAAGCACCCAAGGGTCCATGGTCACGCCTCCACCTGGATTTAGCTGGTCCGATTACGGAGTGTCCTATCTCGCTTAGGTCGATGTATATTCCAAGTGGCCCAAGATAGTCGCAATTTCTTGGGCGACACATCTCAACGCGATCGTTGCCTTGCGTCACATTTTCAGTCAGAATAGATTTCCCCACATTCTTTTGCCGGACAACGAGGCGCTATTCACGTATTCATACTCCTAGGACACCCGCCGTCGTTCACTCATCCAGCAAACTCGTTCATCGCTTCACCGCCCGCGGTTCAACCGACAAGCTGAACGTTCCGTTGACTGCTTAAATCCCGTGGAGAGGGGACTGCCGACGGGGTGCAACAGAATCTTTGTTCGTCTGCCACACGAACCCCAATCCTGCAACATTCGACGACCGATCACCAGCGGAAGTTCTTGTGGGCCGCTAGCTTCGTACAGTCTATCAGGTTCCCAGTCCGATGAATGAGTCAACGTGGGCGCCGGCCGAAACTCTAACGGCAATTTCGCTAGGGGTGAAGCCGTTTACGCCCGTGACTATAGAGTGGGTCGCAGCAACTGGACTGATGCAACCGTGAATGCCCGTCATGAAAAGATGTACGATGTTTCCGTCATCAGTGCCGTATGGAAACGTCATCTCAACTAGTTGCATCCTTGGCAAACGAACTCAAAAACAGCAGACGACCAGCATCCGTTCTCGCCAGATGTCTTGTTGGATATGTTGGCTGTTCCAGATGCAGCCACTTCCACGTCCCACGCCGAAATCACCACCAGCCTCCCGCCGGAACATTAGACGGACTGTAGTAAACGCCCACATCGCCCTATGTAGCAGGACCTTCGAGTCGTGCTACGGATGAAAATCGTCTCAGACGGAAGGTGTTGGGGAGAGTCTAGTTGCCCCAAAAATGGCTCACTTTTCGATATATATTGCTGAAAAGTATTCGCAGGGAATAAATGCGCATATGAATGGACCGTTAAAATATGGCTTTCAATAAATTCTTAATTGTAATTGACAGATTGTTTTAGAAAACATAGAATGAGCCTATTTTGTTGTAGGAAATAAGTTTGTTTTAATTTGCTAAACATTTTTATCAGGGACGTTAAGGAATCGCGACATTCCGATTAAAAAATACGTCAACGAGGTAGCTGAAACTTTGACTTGTGTTAATTTAAGGAGTTTTAGCAACAAAAGAATGAAGAACGTGCACAATATGTGTTAAAATATTCTTTCTGTAAATTGTGCATTCGATAATCCATTAAACTCTTGATGACAGCTGACTTAAATGTAAGGCAGTATAATCAACAACATGTGGAACTGGGAACACCAGATATTTAGAGACACCGTGGGCAAACTGATAGGACGGCAATAGGTGACCTTGGAGCACAATGTGAGCGTTATTCTGTGCGGTCTGACTACCATAATTACTGCTCACTGTATTCGGGCATTAGCTGGTTTGGCGGTATGGTAGTCGGGAATTGGGTGAAATTATTGAGTCACATTCACCACATAGTAAGTTAAACCTCACTGTTATGTAATTGAACGCGCCGACGTCTATGTTCGATAATCAGCTTACCTGCACCCTATATTCACAACACCACGACCTATGTTCGGTTTCCGAAGTGAACAACATCTGATTGTGCATGGATGGCCAATTTAGGCTTTATATAAAGCCAACTGCACATTAGGTAGTCCGTAAACTTTGGGTCCGTGCGTCTGATTAGGGCAACATCTTGGTTACACCCTGAACATATATGGACAAAAGTTTTCACTCACTCTTCTAAGTTATCTATAGTTGCCATACGATGAAACAAACAGCGACTTCTAAATGAGTTTGTCTAAATGGAGGTTACGAGGTTAACGACACCAACTTACGTGTTTTCTCGCGGCATCTCGAACATGGAAATAACATATTATTATGTCACGCCCAAACAAATTTTTCATGAAATTATAAAACGCATATTACGGGACAAATATACACACCCTATCGAGTATAACAGTTGCGTTGCAATGAAAAAAATCATATATACCAAGAAATTGTCCACATTTGCACTTTTGTTCGAAAAAATGTGTCGTTATTTTTTTTCGACAAAAGCATCATGTTGACTTTCCTCATCGATT